>JAJOOR010017367.1:0-32411 GCA_036250505.1 Solanum acaule
CCTTATATATATAAATATATTATTTTATTAAATTTTATTCATTAAGCTGTCTGCTTGATTTCCTTCTTCAACCTTCCATCTTTAATTCGTTTTAGCTCTAAACTTCTTCATTTTCCCACCAATTTAATCCTACAAATAAATTATCCCACTTAGCACAATTCATAAAATTGATGCTCAAAAAGGACAAATATAAATAATAAATGTAAGGAAATAATGATTAAAAATATGTATTTTTAGCCTCACGTCAACCTCTTACTTTTAGAATGACAAAAGAGCAGATCGAAACAGATCAAGAGAGGGACCAAAACATGGCCAAAATGATGACCTAGCTGGATATCTTGGAGAAAAATTTGATGGGTAGTGGTGCAAAGAGTGCTAATGTTGTTGGTATTGGTGGAGTGAATCCCGAGGAAGCTCATTTTGAAGCACTTTACAATGAGGAAGTGAACTTTCTAGCTAATCAAAGAGGTAGATATCGAGCAAACTACACAAGGTCAAGTGGAAATACGGGTTGGAATAGAGATGAGGGATGGAGAGATCGTGACAGAGATTGGCGTGATCGTAACACCACTTGGAAGGAAAGAGAGGGTGACAAGGGCAAGTACGTCCTACCCCATGAGCATTAAAAGCCCAAGGAGTCTGAAAATGTTCGTACGGAAGATATTCTCTCACGTATTCTCAACAAAGTTGAAGGATCCGACAAAGTGTTGAAAGAAATGAAGGAGGATGTCTCTACACTTAATCAGACAGTCAGTCCCATTCCGTGTCAATCAAGAAGTTGGAGACCCGAACGGGTCAGATTTCTTCTCATTTGAACCCAAGGCCAAGCGGGGGCCTGCCAAGTGATGCTTTGGCAAACCCTAAGAATGATCCTTGAACGGGTATTTTGGTCGTTCCATGCTGTTAACTAAGGCGCTTCTTGGGAGGCAACCTAAGTTTTTGATGCTTTAATTTTTGATTTTGAATAATGGGTGTTGATTGTGTAGGTTGAAAAGTGAAAAGTGTTAGAAAATGAGTTGTTTGGCGAGCCAAAGTCCAATCGGTGACATGCCGAACAAGTTAGCGACACACTGAACAAGTCAGCGAGCCCTGACTTGGACCGCCGTTGGAACCACCAAGCTTGAAGGGGAAATCTATAAAACTCGGTGGGCTACATGCTTACTTGGTGACTCAGCGAGCTCGACTTTGTCCGCCGTTTGAAACCCCAAATTTCTAGGAGTCCTGTAAAACTCGGCGAGGTAATATACCACTCGGCGCATCGCCGAGTGGTTCGGTGAGAACGACTTACTCTGCTGAAGGGAGTGCGAACTGAAAGGTTTTAAAGACCAAACGGTTTAAAGTTTCAAAATCCTTCATCTTCTTCCATTTTTAACCCCCGTACCCTCACTCCCCACTTTTGATCCTTCATATTTTCTTTCTTTTTCCCTTGCTGTGAATTATTTACTCGGATTATGGAACTTTGCCGCCTAGCTTTTCAACTCTTGTCTTCGGCTCTAAAAGGCTGGTTTTTCCAAACTCGTACTCTAAATATGTGGTTGAAATTGAATGCAATCAATAATTTGTTGGTGATTTTTGTTGGGTAGTTGATTATAATTGTTGTTTAATTGATGGATTTCTTATAATGAATTAAAATGAGTGCCTTCTTGGGTATAATTGTTTCATTCTCGTGTTCTTGCTTGTTAAAATCGAGTGTAACTTATTGGGGTGCAGAGTATATGTATTGGGTCTAGTGGGGTGAAGTCTAAGTAACCCCAATTGTGCTAAATGACGTAATTTTCCCAATGATGGAGCGTTTGCCGTCATTCTTAAGGGTAAAAGTCGTCAAATGGCCAATTTCTACCAAATCGAGGGAAGTCTAAGTACCCTGAGGGCATGGGTAGAATGGCTCTAACCTTAATTGCATAGTTTTTGTGTTTAATTTTGTTTTCGTAGGTTACGGGTTGGTTTTGAGAAAAGGGGTTGAAAACTGGCACGAAGTGCTATTTGGCGAGCCAAGTTGAACTCGCCGAGTGGTTCGATGGTTTGCCAAAGTCTCCCACAGATCGCCCTTAATTTCTAAAATTGGTTGAGCCTGTTCTGTAACTTTTGGTGAGATTCCTGAGGTCGCCGAGATCACTCGCCGACTCGCCAAAATGCCTTCTTGATCGCCCTTCTGCACCGCTAAATCCCTAAAATACACTTCATCTTTCGGTGAGCTACTTCTACCACACCGATTGGTGTCAGCGATTCACCGAACGGCCCTGAGCATCGCCGACCTGTCTTGAATGTTTGAATATTATATGCTGGTATTTTTGGTGAGCTCGATCTGACTCGCCAAAGTGACTCGGTGACTAGCCGAACGGTTCGGCGAGTCTTTCTGCAACTTATTTTCTGCATTTTTCTTGTACATTTTCTAAGTGTTTTTCCATTGTTTTGTAAAAATGGCTAAATCCAAAGTGTCATGAAGTCACATGTCACCCCGCAAGCGGGCAATAGGAGTTGTTACAGATGGGGATGCAGCTGCATCCAGAGCAAAGGCATCCAAATTCCATACAAAGGGAGCCAAAGGCAAAGGAAGTGCAAGGTGCCCGTGGAGGAAAAGGAAGGGCAAGGTGCCCGTGGTTGAGTCAGCGGAGGCTAGCTCCGATAGTAAGGGAGTCTACGAGAATTACCTCACCTCATTAGACAATGAGGGAGAGTCACAGGATTCTCAGGCTTCCATCTCTGAGCCTGAGGATGACCAACTTTTACAGGCACAGAGAACAGAACTTCACTCCAAGGCGACGCATGATCCGTCTAGGATTCCGGTGCCTCAGACTCCTCCTTCAGCGCCAGCACATACTATGGTCCCAGCGCCACTAGTACAAGGTCATCCTCCCTAGTCTCTCAAAAGACTAAAAGTCGAGGGTTTGAGGACTATTCTTGAGGAGAAGAGATTAACCACGGATGGTGTGGTGGACAGGTATCCAGAGATAATGGAGAACTCTCAGGTTCCATAAGTTTGAGATTTTCACTAAATCCCGGGGTCCCTACATTCCTTATGGGGTTTGGGTGTTCTACTCGGCCTACGGAGACTTGGTGCCACAAGGGAAGAGGGAGGTGAGTCCCTTCAAACCAGTTCATTCTGTAATTGTTCGGGGTAAAAAGGTGAAATGTGATAGTAAAGACATAAATGTCATTTTGGGATGTACTTGTAACTTCATGCATGATTACCAGAGTATGATCTAGACACAAATTTTGGATGAATTAAAGGGTTTGCTGGCACATCTTCTTTCTGACAGCACCTCGAGGTAGATTGAGGTAGGAGTGCAAATAGATAAAAAGATCTCAATGTGGCGGCGAGGTATTGGTTCGGGTTTATTAGCAGCACAATCATGTTGTGTCACGACCCAGGGGTGAATCCTAGATGTAACACGATGTACTTGACCCCGAAGGGGTCTCATACAATCCCTTAGCATATTATCACATAAGATAAAATAAATGATGCAGAAATTTAAAACTTTATCTATACAATCGAAGTCTTTTATAAAAGCAAGCAGAAGTCTAGACTTATCTCAATTAGCCATCTACTACATTCTTTGAACCAAATAGGAACATATCCCTTACAATATAGTCCGAAAATGAAATAGCTAGAAAGAAACTACAAATGACTTATACATCCTCGAATCATGAGGACTCACCAACTAGCAAGGAGAATGATCAATTCGAAGCTCTTAGTCACAAGGGGAACCAAATTGAGTGCCAATCCCTACACTTTGGAAAAATGTAGAAAATATGGGTTAGTACAAAAATGCACCAAGTATGATAGCCATGCATAAAAACCTTGAAAACATGCTAAAAATGACATTTTAGTTGAAAAGCATGCACTTTCCAATGTTTGAGAATCATCATGCACATTAGTATAAAAGCATAAGTTACAAGCATATTCAACATATAGATCATCATAGCATAATAGAACCATCTCATAAGTAACCCTAAGTTATACTTGTGCAATGCATAGATAAGATCCCATAATCCCATCTATACTAAGTACCACTTTTAGGCCACCATAATCATACTTACCATTCTTTGATATCATCCTTAGTTAATACTTATAGACAAGGAAACATTCACCTTTTATAAGGCATATCAAGGAAATCAACTCTTACCAACAATCCACATTAAGCATACTTCATTTCATAATCTACATAACATAAAACGAATACCATAACTACTCTCACTGCCTACTTGTGCAATTGATGGATGAAGTCCCATTGCCCCACCCATACTAAGAACTGCTTCTTGAGGAGCCATAGTTCATAATCATTTATTGTGGGGGTAAGCCTTAACCGACATAGACCATGTGAGCAAATCATGGAATCCGGTGTCTCCCACACTAAAAAGAGTTGGTCTACTTGCCTAAGGTATAAATGGTAACATTTAGCTTAGGTGGATCCACTAGCTAATACCCTATGTGGGCATATAGTTATGGGATAAGGAGGTTTTTACTGGAAACCCGACCATACTAGGGAGAGCTTCCACCTCACAATATCCACTCGGTGCTAAGCATTAAATTCCCACGAAGTAGTTAATTCTCTATTAACATCATTACTCATGAAAGGGTGCCATTGGCCTACCGATTCAAGGTACATCATTAGAATAGCTCATTGACTCTTCAAGAAAGGGATACCATTGGTCTACCGATTCAAGACAAAGCCTTAGAATATTTCATTAGTCACTCATGAAAGGGGTGCCATTGGCCTACCGATTTAAGGTATATCAATCACAATAGCTCTTTAATTACACATGAAAGGGATGCCCTTAGCCTACCGATTCAAGGTACATCATTATATGAGAAAACCTTGCACAACATGTCATCATCATGCATAGGTGTATAATTGAGACAAACCTTTCAATCAATACAACATTATTATCATAATCATGGCAACTTCATTCATAAGTGTGTGTATGTGAGAATAGTCTTTAAACAACACCAAAATTACATCATAGTCATAATCACATTACTCTCAAAGTGTACATAAGGCATACACATAAATCTCGTAATCATGCATAATTCTCATAAATTGCCCTTCAAGGACAATAGATCATGATTCATCAACACACCTAGAATTAATACATTAGACATCGATAATAACATAATTTAAGTAATCAATTCATTACATTTATAATTCTATAACATTCTACTTGAATCAATCCAAACCCACACTTTAAGATCCAATTTGAGAAAATAAGGAAATTATTGGATTCTTGAGAAACTCAACTTAATATCATGTAAAATCATCAATATATTCATAAACAAACATAATTCAACCTTTAAAAATGAATTTGAGAGGAATCCATGAGATTGAAGTCAAACCCTAACTTTTGGGTTTTATAACTTTAAATTGGGTGTTTTGATGGGGCTCCATGGGTGAAGGCTACCCATGGATGAAGATCTACCATACCTTATTGAATATTTCCCACGAATTTGAAGATAAAAGCTTGATTCTTCAAACCTAGCTTCACATTTCTTCTTCTTCTTCTTCTTCCTTGAGTTCTAGAGATGGAATTTTTGGAGAAGATGAACTCTTTTAGGTTTTGGGATTTATGAGGTGAATGGGTTGGTTAGTGACTTAAAAGGATTTATATAGGTTTATTAAAACAATACAAAATGACCTCATTTAATAACTACCTAAATTGGAATTACCTAAAATATCCCCCACTTTAAAGTGGGGTGCCAGGCCTCACAACCAGGTTCACGACCCGTCAAAGGCACCACAGCCCGTGGTGGTGCCCTTGGTCCCTTGACCAATAGCCACCTCAACTTGGCAGGCCCCCCAAATGGTGAATTTAACCCCACGAGCCTTCCCACGGGCCGTGGTCTTCACTACGAGCCGTGAAGTGGCTTGTGAAGGGGAGCCTTTGTTTGGGCAGTTTTGTGGGCTCACTGCCTCACCCACCACGGGTGGCACCACGACTCGTGGTGGCCACCATGGGTTGTGAAGACTCTTGTGGTCAAGGTGGGCAGTGGCTAGTGATGAGTCCACAAATTGGACTCATTTAGGGCTATATTTTAATAGAATTAGTGTCCTCAAATGCATATTTTGTCTCAATAACTTATGTAAACCCTTAAGTTTCAGGTATTTGGAGTTAGAGGCAAATCATAGACACTACTTGGCAAAAAGGAACAAGGTGGCTGAAAAGAACGAAGAAATGAAGACTTGAATATCAGATAGTCGGTGATCCCGACTATCTGCACCGAATGGTCCTCCGCAGCACAAATCTAGCTGGGCAGTTATTGAGAAGAAGGACCTAAATGTGGCAGCAAGGTATTGGTTTGGCTTCATCATCAGCACGATCATGTCTTCATAGAATGAATCTATCATTCGCCACGCAAAAGCAGCCTGCTTAGGTTGCCTCATCAAGGGAACAAAGCTAAACTTAGGATGGATCATTGCTTCAGAGATGCTTATGAGTAAAAGGCAGTGCTAAACCTCACTTCCTTTCCCGGTATTGATCACCGAGTTGTGCAGACGTGCTCGGGTACCTCGAGATGCCAGGAAGGATGTGGAAGTGATGCCCACATCCTCTATTAATATCCGAAGGA
The DNA here is from genome assembly GCA_036250505.1 of Solanum acaule. NCBI lineage: Eukaryota > Viridiplantae > Streptophyta > Magnoliopsida > Solanales > Solanaceae > Solanum > Solanum acaule. Next base: position 6,566 of record JAJOOR010017367.1, read on the forward strand.
TCGAAGCTAAATATCTTAAGGATCAGGCGGAGAAGAAGCAGAAGGAAGCTACGACCACTGAATCCATACATGCAGAGGTATTTTTGCCCACTCCGGCCCCTGGGCCTTCAGGTATATCTAATTCCACTGCCACTTTTGCTGACACTCCAGGTTCTTATGTTGCCGTGTTACTGCCCAGGCCTACTGCTGTCGTTGCATCCCATGCACCGATCACTCAGGCATCCTTGATCCTGATGGGACAGCTTGCCTAGTCTACTGATCGTCGGGCTGCCAAACTAGAAACCTCCATTCCAGGCATGATCCAGACTGCCCTGACTAATGTTGTGACACTGATGAGAGCTGCCATTGAAGCCCTTGAGGCTAGAATATCGGTGTGTGAACGTGACCAAGGGGCCACAGATGAGGTGACATCATTAAAGGCCGTTATTACTACTCTGAAGACTGATGTGGATCAGTTCAAGGCCACCAATATGTCCATAGTCTTTGGCATAGTGGAGATCCTAGATATGCTAGAAATTTCTCCGACTACCACCAGAAATGAGGATAGAGTTGAGCAGACAACTGAGCCTGAGTCAGAGGCAGAGACAGATGAGGAAATGTTCGAGGAAACTGTGGATGCTGCAGATGAGGACCTGACAGAGACTGAAACAATTATGATAGATGCGGTTGTACAGGCTTCCATGGCGAACACATTTTTTGTTGTCTCTAGTGGAGTTGGCCCTTTTGGTGTGACCCAGAGTACTGAGGCCCGAGGCTAAACTGATACCCCAAGCACTGATACGCAGACAAATGGAACGACTGCTTAGACAGGATCCCCTCTTTACATCCCTCTTTGTCTTTCTTTATTTTAATAGCTGGATATTATGCTAGTTGCATTTGAGGAAAAATGTTTTTAATTGTGGTGGGGTGTGCCACCTTTGTGTGCTATATACTTATTGGGTTTTGAATCATAATGTTGTGTTTTACACTGTTTTTTGCGGATGTTTGAGCTTGTGGCTCCTTTTGTCTTAAAATTGTAAATGATTTTGACCCTTCCAAAAAAAAATTAATTTTTTTGCCCACTCTTGTATGTACTTGAATGTGGCTGTTCTTCAGCAAATTTGAATCTCAGTTTTGATCACTATCGATGACTCAAATAGTACTCATAATCAAACAAACATGAATGTGCGGCTACGATGAGACCAAGTGTAGTTACATAGTCAATATGTGAACTCTTTGCATCTCGTTGCGACTAGCCAATTATCGAATTGATTCTCTTGTAATGAACGTTGTACACTAGCGGAATTGTGGAGTCTTGTTTAACGTTGGTTTCGATGCCTTGTGTGATGAGCTTATTGTGAACCATGCATGACAACACCTAGAATTTTTCTCGTTGGTCCGGTCGACTAAGTAAGGCTATCTCTTGATATGATCTTAGGCAACTTCGAAGAGTGTGAGCCAATTTGACATATACCTCTTTTGTAACCTACCTTGTGAGTGTGTGAACCTCTTTTGAACACCCCTTGAGCCTTACCTTTCTTTGGAAGAAACATGATGAAAATATGACCTTTCTTAATCCACTACCCATTATCCTCATGATTCGTGGTTGATCAAATAGCCAACTTAGGCCAAAAGCCTAAGTTGGGGGTGTGGTGAAAAAAAAAGGGCAAGTCAAGAAGTGCAAGAAAATTCCCCTTTAACCCATGGTGTTGAAAAAAAAATGGAATCCCTCCATACAAAAAAAACAAAGAACAGAAAGAAGAAGAAAAAGAATGAAAAAGTTGTGGAATAAAGTACAAAAGACATGGGGGTTCCGAACAATCCATGGAAGTGAATAATGAGATGACTTATGAGCACTAAAGAAAATGATGAAAGAAGAGGAAATGGAGTGTTGAAAGCACCACATTTTACGAGGATGAAAGTCACTGAGCCTAAATGACCATACCTTTGCACTCAACCCCATTACAAGCCTTGAAAAGACCTTTTGATCTTGAGTGAGCTGAAACAATTGTTTATTGGAAAATATGGGAAAACCTATGGGTGAAAGCATGCATTGTGTTCTTCTTTGTGAGAGTGAGCGTTGCATTTGATTTCGGAACTTTAACTGATTAAACTATTGTGTGTGAATATGAAATCATTCTTTATGTGAGGGGATTCAAATACCTTTGTTGATCTCGAACTTGCATTTGAAGCAAGTATAGTGAGCTTGTGAATCTTTGATAATGGTATGTCACAACTTGAACCTTTGAGTATACAATTGATCCTTGCATGAGTAAGTTGAGTCTTGTTGTGTACATTCATAATTGAGTCTTGTGTAGCACTATTTGAAGCATCTTTTTTTAACTGCTGAACTTGAGTTTTACTTGAGGACAAGCAAAAGTTTAAGTTGGAGCTGTTGATGAGTCCACAAATTGGACTCATTTAGGGCTATATTTTAATAGAATTAGTGTCCTCAAATGCATATTTTGTCTCAATAACTGATGTAAACCCTTATGTTTCAAGTATTTGGAGTTTGAGGCAAAGCATGGACACTACTTGGTAAAAAGGAACAAGGCAGCTGAAAAGAACGAAGAAATAAAGGACTGAAGATTGCCGAGCCCAATTGGCGAGTCGCCGATCCGCCTGGAGATCTCCATTTGTTCCACTATGCTAAGCCATAAAGGAGAAGGTCAAATCCGTAATGAAAAGAAGCAGTCGAAGCGTTGATGAGCAGTTCCGCGAAGCAGTACTTTTATCGCCCAATGCCTCAAAACGCGAGAATGTTGATGGCTAAAGAAAGAAGGCGATGAAATCAACCAAAATGGGGGATTGCCGAGTGTATTGGCGATCCCGACTAACTGCGCCAAATAGTCCTCCGCAACACAAATTTTCAAACACTATAAATACTTGTTTTAAATCTCTAGCTTAAAAAAAATGACTTCATTTATTGGAAATTTTTACAATTTTTGAGAGAGTTGAGTTTTAGAGGGTTTTGGAGACTTTGTTCTAAGACCTTGAAGATTCAAAGGGTTTCAACTCCAAGAAATTGGAAGTGGGTCTCGAAGATTCTTCACTCTTGATGTGTTTTAAGACTTAATTCTTCATACCAGTTGATGGAAACTGATATTGGTATAAATTTTTATCTTTTTTACATGTCTAGCTAAAACCCCAATTTTTGGGGTGTGATTTTGTGAATATGGGTTAAATTATCTATTGGGTCTTGCTTGTTGATGGTTTATTTATTGTTTAAATGTGATTTTGTGAATATGGGTTAAATTTTCTGTTGAGTCTTGCTTGTTGATGGTTTATTTGTTGTTTAAATGTGATTTCGTTTAGTAGTTGTGTATGAACTTAATGGGATTGTAGTTGCAAATACGATTTCATCTTAGTGTTTTTGGCTTGCTCGAGAGAGAGGTCGTAAAACTAAGACTACTTAATTGATAGCCGATGGTATTGGGTCGACATAGGTTCAGCTCAAGAGAGTGAGTCCTAGTCCTTCTCCCACACATTCAGCTCGAGAGTGTGAATGGGCTAAGGCGGAGGCTGTGCTTAATGCGGCAACTCGGTGTTCGAGAGAAACAAAGTTGATTCGGGGTAAGTTGCTCGAGAGAGAATTTATCCCACTATAATCTAGCCTTGTCACAAATGTTCAACAATTTACTATCAAAAGCATGTACCCGATAGTCTAGTTTATCCCGTATTCCTATCACATTCCAAGAATCCCGTCTCCATATCTCATTTCCTTGTATTTTTGCTACTTTTAGTTGTTAATTAATTCAAACCCCCATTGATAATTGACGCTTGCGTCACCCCTTAGATTTAGTATGTTTTAATTCGTTAATAATTATAGCTATGACTACTTAGAACTTGATTTTATTTTCTATTAATTCTCAAAACCACTCCCTGTGGGAACGATCCCAACCCTTGGTTGGGTTATATCACTACACGCGATTGTTTGGCACTTGAACCGAAATAGTGTCAGTTGATTACGTCGAACATCAGCTAGGAACATTTTGGGCAGTCTTTGCCCTCTTGCCATGGCCCTCACCCAACTCCCTTCGCCCTTGCCCTTCACTCTTGATGTTAACCCTCACGTTTATGCTCTAGTTTAACCTACTAACTTCCGGGGTGTTACATTATCTCCCCCTTGTGAACATTCATCCTCGAATGAAGATCTAGACACCTTACGGAATTAAAGACTCAAAACAAGCAGTTCATCATGCATGAAACATCAAAATAATGCACAATTCAAAGGAGGAAACATCAACTCCATCTCAACATACTCAATGCAACACAAGGAAGTAGGAACTACATCTAACAACCTGTTATGCATGAAAACTTCAACATTTCTCTAATTCATTGGAGGAACTACCTTCTCCAACTCAAAGCATGCTCAACTCAATAACATGAAGCAAATTATGCAATTACTCTCAAAAGCATACCAAAGCATGTTTGACAATTCATGTCATGAAGCATATAGGCAACTCATACTAAATGCACAACAACATGAGGAACACATAAATCATGAAAACTCATTTTCTTTCTAATCATGAACTTTTCAAGAACATGCATAACATAAGGAGATCATGGAAATTTCTAAAACACACATGACTCCAAATCATAAAACAAGCCAAGAGGAACTCTTTGTCTCAAGCTAGAATAGGAATAGAAGAAAGAGATGAGGATATCGGGACTCTCAACAATCTTGATATATAAGAACACCATCTCCCCTATGGGAGAAAGCCCCCTACTAATACTTCAAGTACTACTTCCTTCAAAAAATCCCATAGCATCACCAAAACTCATAACAACCTTACCGGGTTCTAAAATCAATAGAGGTCTAACAACCATGCATCCAAACCCTACCAAGGCTAAAATCAAAGTCTAAAAGCAGCATAGGTATCTAATGAAACATTTACATCTATAGGGAACTATCAACATACCGGTGCCTTTATCCGAAGAGAATTTTTGGTCCTTTCTAGACCGGAGTGCATAGAAGCGACCATACTTTGGAGCATTGGGATCCAGATCACTAAGAGAAGCTTGCTTGGCCTATCTCCCCCTTGCCGTGAGCATAGGGAAATTCATCACTTGATGATCACTCTTGCCACAACCATAGCAACCGTCCGTACCGGCTAGGCACCTACCATGGTTCTTCTTTCCACATTTGGTGTAAATAGGATTAGGTAATGGAGACCCACCACCTTTTTCTTGGTTAAACCTAGTGGTATTGGGAGAATCTTAATCGGAATACCTTTGTTTAAACTTAGGTCTACCTTGTCTGTCGGACTTATCATTAGAGAAATTCCCATCACCGGTTCTAGCTCTTTTCACCTCCCTATTGTTTTTCCTAAGTTTTGACTCCTCAATTTGTTGGGCATGCACTATGAGACATGATATATTCATATCACCAATAAGCATTGCCGAATGACATTAATCCTCTACCAAGTCGGACACTCCCATCACAAACTTATACATTTTATCCCTTGAGTCTGCCACTATAGTTGGAGCATACTTGGAGAGTTGGGTAAAGTTAAGAGCAAACTCTTTTACACTCATACCTCCTTGACGAAGGTTAATGAATTCTTGCATTTGCTATTCCCTCAACCCTAGGGGAAAAAATCTATCAAGAAACTCTGATTTAAATGATTCCCATTCTACGAGGCCCACTCCTGCGGGTCTTCACCCTTCCACTGATCATACCAAAATTGAGCCACATCTTTTAGTTGGTAGGCGGCTAGCTCCGCCTTCTCCTCCGAAAACACCCCCATAACATCAAGCACTTTGCAAACCTAATCATTAAACCTTTGGGGATCCTCTTCTACTTTGGAGCCAAGAAACTCGAGAGGGTTCATTCACGCAAAATCCCTCAATCTAGAAGCCACGGAATTCATATTAGGGTTCACATAAGGCCCAACATCTCTATTGGCCTGGGTCATCATGGCTTGGGCTTGAGTTGTCACGCCTTATGCTTGAGCCGTCATGGATTGGGCCAACATTTGGATAGTAGACCTAAACTCCACATGGGTCACATTCTCAACCACGAGATCAACCGGAGCTTGATTAACTTAAGGAGCTTGATGACCTTGAGGAGCTCCTTCATTCACATTGTCACCCTTCATTCTTCTAGTGTTAGCCCTTCGTGTATTCATTTCCTGTAGACACAAGAGTAGGGTTAGGAGAGGGACTTTATAGAGCTAAACTCTATAGCACGACTTAAGAGTAATGAAATAAGTGTAGCATCCTAACATCTTATAGCCTCGCATTCATAAATGTGGCGCACTTCACACTATGAACAAGACTCTACTAGACGTGGCTTATGAGACATCATCCTAGAATCATTCTAAACCTTGTGCTCTGATTACCAAGTTTATCACGATCCAGGGGTACACCCTAGATGTAACACGACGTACTTGACCCCGAAGGGGTCTCATACAATCCCTTAGCATATCATCACATAAAATAAAAGAAATGATGCAGAAATTTAAAATATTATCCTTACAATTGAAGTATTTTATAAAAGCAAGCGTAAGTCTAGACTTGTCTCAATTAACCATCTACTACAAGCTTTGAATCAAATAGAGACACAACCCTTACAATATAGTCCGAAAATGAAATAACTAGAAAGAAACTACAAATGACTCATACGTCCTCGAATCATGAGGACTCACCAACTAGCAAGGATAATGATCAATCCCAAGCTCTTAGCCACAAGGGGAATAAAATTGAGTGTCAATCCCTACACTTTGAAAAAAATGTAGAAAATATGGGTTAGTACAAAAATGCACCAAGTATGAAAGCCATGAATAAAAACCAAGAAAATGTGCTAAAAATGACATTTTAGTTGAAAAGCATGCACTTTACCAAGTTTGAGAATCATCATGCACATTAGTATAAAAGCATAAGTCACAAGCATATTCAACATATAGATCATCATAGCATAATAGAACCATCTCATAAGTAACCCTAAGTTATACTTGTGCAATGCATAGATAAGATCCCATAATCCCATCTATACTAAGTACCACTTTTAGGCCACCATAATCATACTTACCATTCTTTGATATCATCCTTAGTTAATACTCATAGACAACGAAACATTCACCTTTTATAAGGCAAATCAAGAAAAGCAACTCTTAGCAACATTCCACATTAATCATACTTCATTTCATAATCCATCATAACATAAAAGGAACACCATAACTACACTCAAAGCCTACTTGTGCAATGCATGGATAAAGTGCCATACCCCCAGCCACACTAAGTAGTGCTTCATGAGGAGCCATAGTTCATAACCTTTTATTGTGGGGGTAAGCCTTAACCGACATAGACCATGTGAGCAAATCAAGGAATTTGGTGTCTCCCACACTGAAAAGAGTTGGTCCACTTGCCTAAGGTAGAACCGGTAACATTTGGCTTAGGTGGATCCACTAGCGAATAACCTATGTGGGCACATAGTTATGGGATAAGGAGATTGTTACTAGGAACCCGTCCATACTAGGGAGAGCTTCCTCCTCACAATATTCACTCGGTGCTAAACATTAAATTCCCCCGAAGTAGTTAATTCTCTATTAACATCATTACTCATGAAAGGATGCCATTGGCCTACTAGTTCAAGGTACATCATTATAATAGCTCATTGACTCCTCATGAAAGGGATACCATTGGTTTACCGATTCAAGAAAAAGCCTTAGAATACTTCATTAGTCACTAATTAAAGGGGTGTCATTGGCCTACCGATTCAAGGTATATCAATCAAGATAGCTCTTTAATTACACATGAAAGGGATGCCCTTAGCCTACCAATTGAAGGTACATCATTATATGAGAAAACCTTGCACAACATGTCATCATCATTCATAGGTGTGTAATTGAGAATAATGTTTCAATCAATACAACATCATTATCATAATCATGGTAACTTCATTCATATTTTATTCATAAGTGTGTGTATGTGAGAATAGTCTTTCAACAACACCACAATTACATCATAGTCATAATCACATTACTCTCAAAGTTTTCATAAAGCATGCACGTAAATCTCATAATCATGCATAATTCTCATAAATTGCCCTTCAAGGACCATAGATCATGATTAATCAAAACATCTAGAATTATCATTATACATGAATAATAACATAATTTAAGTAATCAATTCATTACATTTATAATTCTATAACATTATACTTTCATCAATCCAAACCCACACTTTAAGATCCAATTTGAGAAAGTAGGGAAATTCATGCATATTTGAGGAACTCAACTTAAAAATAGGTAAAATCATCAATATATTCATAAACAAACATAATTCAACCTTTAAAAATGAATTTGAAAGGAATCCATGAGATTGAAGTCAAACCCTAACTTTTGGGTTTTCTAACTTTGAAATTGGGTGTTTTGAGGGGGCTCCATGGGTGAAGTCTACCCATGGATGATGAGATACCATACCTTATTGAATATTTCCCACGAATTTGAGGAGAAAATTTTGATTCTTCAACCCTAGCCTCACCTTTCTTCTTCTTCTTCTTCCTTGAGTTCTAGAGAGAGAATTTTTGGAGAAGATGAACTCCTTTGGGTTTTGGGATTTTATGAGGTGAATGGGTTGGTTAATGACTTAAAAATACCTATATAGGCGTATTAAAACAATACAAAATGACCTCATTTAATAACTACCTAAATTGGAATTACCTAAAATAACCCCCACTTTAAGGTGGGATGCCAGGCCTCAAGACCAGGTACACGACCCGTCAAGGGCACCATGTCCCGTGGTGGTGTCCGCAGTCCCTTGACCAGTAGCCACCTCAACTTGGTAGGCCCCCCAAATGGTGAAGGCAACCCCACGAGCCGTGAAGTGGCTCATGAAGGTGAGCCTTCCTTGGGACAGTTTTGTGGGCTCACTGCCTCGCCCACCACGGGTGGCACTACAAGTCATTGTGGCCACCAAGGGTCGTGAAGACCCATGTGGTCAAGGTGGGCAGTATCTATGCACATTTTGGGGAGCCTTGGCCCCCTTGTCATGTCCCTCACCCAACTCCCTTGGCCCTTTCCTTTTAATCTTGACGTTAACCCTCATGTTTAGGCTCTAGTTTAACCTACTAACTTCCGGGGTGTTATATTTCATCCAAGAACAAGTCTATTTTCCACCACCCAAAGGCGGCCTGTCCTGGATCTATTATTGATAGGTAGAAGCTCAATCTAGGTTTGATGATTGAGCAGGAGATGGCCATGAGGGCCAAGCAGCGCTAGACATCTCTTCCCTTTCCGATATTGATCATCGAGCTATGTAGACAGACCCGTGTTCCTCGAGATGTGAAGAAGGATATGGAGGTGACACCCACTTCCTTTACTGATATTTGGCGTATTGAGGCTGAGTACCAGAAAGATGAAGTTGAGAGGAAGAGGACAACCTCGGTGGACACTTTCCTGGGAATTGATATTGATACGCTACCTGTAGAGGCAGTCTTGCCTACTCTGGCCATTAGGCCTTCAAGTACTTCTAGCTCCACTCCTTCTAAGGCCCTGAGTACTTCTGCTGCCCCCCAGCTCCATAGATTTGCTGTTGCTAGTACCTCTGCTTCTAAGCCTCCGATCACCCAGGCTATGCTTTACAAAATGGGGCACTTATCCCAGTCTGTTGATGTGTATTCCTCCTGGTTAGAGGCTATTGTTCCTGGGATGATTGAGAGAGCCATTACTATTGTACTAACACCTCTCAGGGCTTCTATTGATGCACTAATGATGAGAGTAGAGGTGTGTGAGAGAGGCCAGGGAGCTACTCATAAGGTGAAGGCCTTAAAGGCTGAGATTGCTGCATTGAGGAAAGATATGGACTAGCTGAAGTCCACTGATATGTCCCTGATCTTTGGGACTGTGGAGATCCCAAATGGCCCGAGCACCAATATTCCAGCTCATTCTGATGTGCCTCTGGCTACCACTGGAGATGAGGTTAGAGCTGATGATGTTGCTGCAGACTCCGAGGCTGAGACTGATGAGAAGCAGCTTGGTGTTCAGGCGGAGACTGTTTTTGAGGGCCTGACTGACTTAGAGGAGGCTATGGTAGATTCAGTTGTTCAGGCCTCTCTGAGGGATACTTCCTTGATGGGTTCCAGTAGAGCCACGACTTCTGTGACACCAGGCACTGATGCCCCAACATATGGAGTGACTAAGATGAAGAGTTCACCTAGGCTTAGCCTGGTAGGATGTCTTTTCCCCTCCCTCTTTGTTACCTTTTATACTTTGTTTTTGTTTTAGTTGCATTTGAGGGCAACTTCCTATTTTTGTTGGGTAGGGTGAGGTATTTCCATACCTACCTCCTTTGGGTTGTTTTTGTGTATTGGTTTTGATGATAGTTTTGTGAATATTGAACTTATTGGTTTGGATATATATCTTTTTTGTTGAAGTGTGATGCGGATGTTCTTAGCTTGTGGCCCATTTGTTTTAATGTGAAAAGCATTTTTTGAACCAATTTTAAAATTTTGCCACCTCTTATGTGTGAATGTGGTTGTTCTTGTGCAAATTTGAGTATCGATGTGGTCAATACCGATGACTTGAATAGTGCTCTTAATTGAACGAAATAAATGTGCGGCTACGATGAGGAAAACTAGGTTACATAGGCAATATGTGAACTTTTAGCATATCATTGTGACTAGCTGCTTGTTGAATGAGCCTTTTGTAATGAACATTGCACACTAGCTAGAAAGTGTGGGGTCTTATTTGATACTAGTACCAATGCCTTGTGTGGTGAGTTTGTTTTGTAACATGGTATTTGATAACACCTAGAACATGCCCCGTTGGTCCGATTAATTGAGTGAAGTGATCAATTGTAAAGATCTTAGGCAATAATTTTGAAGAGTGAGCCAAATTTGATAATATACCTCTCTGTGGCCAACCGTGTGAGATGTGTGAACCTAGCTTGGCACCTTTTGAGCCTACCCTTTTGTTGGAAGAAACTTAAACAACTTTGACCTCTTTTACCCATCACATATAACCTTCATGAAGTATTGGTATGTTTGAATAGCCAACTTAGGACAAAACCCTAAGTTGGGGGTGCGGTGAAAAAGAAGAAAAGTCAAGAAATGTGAAAAAATTCTCCCTTTGGTAGATTGTTTTGAAAAAGATGGAATCCCTCCATGTAAAAAAAAAAGAGAAAGAAAAGAAAAAAGAGGATTGAAAAAGAGTAAAAATTGTGAAATAAAGTGTGTCAACATAGTGAAAATGGGGTATCCAATAATTCATGCCTAGTCGAATAATGGGGTGGAGTTTGGAACATATGTGAATATGAAAGAGAAGGAGAAAGAGTGATTTTTCACGCCATACTTCATGAAGGAAGAAGCCACTAAGCCTAAATGACCATACCTTTGCACTGAGCCCCGTTACAAGCCTTAAAAAGACCTTTGTAATCTTTAGTAAGCTGAAACAAATGTTGATTGGAAAACAAGGGAAAGCCTATGGGTGAAGTCATGCATATGTTCATCTTTTTGAGTGTGATAGTTTTTTGTGATTCCGGAACTTTGAATTGTTGATGAATTTTGTGTGAATATGGAATCATCTTTGTGGAGAGGGCATTTGAGTACCTTTGTTGAGCTTGAACTTGCATTTGAAGCAAGTATTGTGAACTTGAGTATATTTGATGATCGTGATTCATAATTCGAATCTTTGAGTGCACAATTGAGCATTGTATGTGTAGTTTGAACCTTTTGTGTGCATTCATGTTGAGTCTTATGCAGCACTATTTGAGATATCCTTATTGAACTGCTGATCTTGAGTTTTACTTGAGGACAAACAAAAGTTTATGTTGGGGGTATCGATGAGTCCAAGATTTGGGCTCATTTAGGGCTTTGTTTTGATAGTTTTAGTGTCCTCAAATGCATAATTTATGCTATAAACTGATGTTAAAGCATGGATTTTCAGGTATATGAGCTAAGGAGCAAGGCAAGGACACTACTAGGCGAAAAGGAGCAAAACAAGCTGAATAAGTAGAGAAAAGAGGATTGTGGTGATCGCCAATACCACTCGGCGAACCTCCGAGTGGCTCTTCAACTCACTTAATGTTCCAGTATGCCAGCCCTGGAGAAAAAAACAAAGTCGGCAACATAAATGGGTAGTCGGTGAATCGGTGACCGTTTCTGTGACAACAAGTTGGATCGCCCAAACTTACAGCACTTGGGATGATGATGACCAATGCAAAATGGCAATGAAAGAGAGCAAACGGCGGATCGCCGAACCACTCGGTGAAGCACGACATATCCCGCCGAGTGGACTTTTGAGCCAAAAAGCAGAAAACTATAAATTGATTTTGTAAAGGAGTTTTGAGGGGTGGTTACCCTGATATTACAATTCTCTCTCAGATACTACAGTTCCCATTCTAGAGTAGAGTATTTCTCTAAGTTTTTGAGTGCTTATTGTAGAATTCTTGAGGATTTTGACTTGAGTCTTTCAATTGAACCTTTGGACAACATTGTAAAAGTTTGGAGACTATTATCCAGTTGATGGCTAATCGAGTTGGTAATTTATTTTATCTTTTTATGATGTTTAGATAAAACCCCAATTCTTGGGTATGATCATGTTATTATGGGTTGAATTAGCTTATGGGTATTGTCAATTACTAACTTTAATGCTTAATTGAAATGGGTTTAATCATTAGCTGAGTTTTAATTTATGAATTGTAGTTTCAAATACAATTCTAATTTTGTGTTCTTAACTTGATCGAGAGAGAGGTTTGATGAGTCCACAAATTGGACTCATTTAGTGCTTTATTTTAATTGAAATAGTGTCCTCAAATGCTTATTTAGTCTAAATATCTTATGAAAACACTTACGTTTCAGGTATTTGAAGTTTTAGTGGAAGCATGGACACTTAGGCGCAAAAAGGAACAAGAAGGCTAAAAAGAACGAAGAAGTTGAAGCCTGAGAATCGCCAAGATGCTTGGCGATTTGCCGAAGGGACGCACTCCACCCTTTGTTCCAGTACGCGAAGCCCTGACGGAGAAGGATAAAAAAGGCGATGAAAAGAGCAATCGACGTTTTGCCGATCAGTTCCGTGAAGCAGAAGTATACCGCCCAATGATCCAGAACGCACAGATACTGAAGGCAAATAGCAAACAACGATGAACTAGAAGAAGGGCGAAACACCGAGTCATTCGGCATTCGCGACTAACCTCACCGAGCGATCCGCCAACACTATTTTCTGAAGTCTATAAATACTAAACTCTTTACAAGTTTTTGTGTGGAATGAGAGATTCCGAAGATTATTGTAATTTTTACACTTTGAATATTAGCTTTCATATTTTCTCTCAAGTTTGAAGAGGGTTTTTGGAAGACTTGAAGAAGAAAGGAGTTCATCTTCCCCAAATTAGATGTGGATCTTCTCTATTCTTCTTCCTTTGCTTAAATCAAGGTTTAATTTATTATACCCATTTGATTTCAATATCATTTTAGGTATAATTGCTTATTTCTTGATGTGTGGCTAAAAACCCCATTCTTGGGGTGTGATTTAGCCAATTGAGTTAAGATTTTATTGGGTTTTGCTTGCTGATAGGTTAGATGTATTTTAATTGTGATTTCACCTAGTGGTTGTGGTTTAATTTAATGGGTTTGTAGTTGCAAATACAAAACCACTCATGTGTTTTCGGCTTGCGAGAGAGAGAGGTCGCGAAAGCAAGACCGCTAGATTGATGGCCTAAGGAGTGGGTTGACATTAGGTTTATCCCGAGAGGATGAGCCCTAGTCCCATATCCTAACACTCAGCTTGAGAGAGTGAGTGGGGTAAGGCGTAGGCTGGTCTTCATGCGCCAAATGTGTGTCTGAGAGGAACCCATTTGAAACGGGGTAAGTTACTCGAGAGAGAACTTATTTCCATTTAAAGCTTAGCCTAGTCACTATTATCTTACAAATTAGCATTAACCCAACGATTTATATTAACTTGTATTGCGGTCACACCCCAAGAATTTCTCCTCATACTTGATTTTTCTTGTTATTTTGCATCGTTTTTACTATTTTGTTACAAAACCCCCCAAATCGATATTTGACACTTTTGTGTCACCCATTGAATTTACTTTGTTTTTATTCGTAAATTTCTTTAACTACAATTAATTAGAAGGAATTTCTAATTACCCACTATTTTCACTACCACTCCCTTGGGACACGACCCCAACCCTTGGTTGGGTTACTATATTATCGACGATCATAGACACTCGAACTATAGGTTCGTATCATTGATCACGATAAGCATCAAAATGGCGCCGCTACTGAGGAGTGGTGTCACGTGAAGATGTAGTTTTCTAGAGGTTTTGTTCTTTTTAGTGTAGTTTTTACTAATTTTACTTTTAGTTTTGTTTTTCTTGGTTTATTGTTTGTGTATGCAGGTCCTCTGAGCATGATAGAGGGAGTAAGTGTCAAGTCAGTTGAGGCAGATCAAGGAGTCAAGGGTGACTTCGAGATAGCTGCACTGGTATCTCAACTAAATGACTTGACAACCAAAATATATGAGGTGGAAAACCAGTTCAAACGTCAAGTGAGGTACATACCTCCTCATGCACGGAAGAAGTCTAGAGAAGATGAGAAAAGTCGTGTTGAGGACACACTTCAAATCATTCTCCAAAAGATCACAGATCAAGGTCATGTGTTGAACAAAATGAAAGAGAATGTTGAAGCGTTGAATCAATTGATTGGATCTCATTCTAGATCAATCCAGTACATCATATCACTCCTAATGTTTGCAATGCCTCAGCTCCATCCAAACGACATATTGGGGTTACCTAGTGACACTAGGTCTAGCTCCAATAACAAAGAGTGAGGCAGGACCTACGTTGAGCCATGACGTTAAATAAGGCGTTTCTTGGGAGGCAACCCAAGGTCGTAAATGTAGGATTTTACTTTTATAAATAATGGTGTGTTAATGTTGCAGGTTAAAAATGAGGAAAGTTTGGAAAATTCCAGGTTGGCGAGCAGAAAATCCATTCAGCGTGGCGCCAAACAGGTCGGCGAGCCCGGCTGAATTCCACCGTTTGGCTCAATGCAAGAGCATTATAGCGCCTGTAAAACTCGGCAAACTCAAAAAGCAGCTCGGCGCATCGCCAACCTGTTCGGCAATCTTGATGCAGACCGCCGACTATGCCCCCAGAAAATTGAAGATGTTAAAGAAAGGGAGGGATAAAAGATTGCTCGGTGCCTCGTCGAGTGCGACTAACGTCGCCGAATGGACAAGAACTGAATGGTTATATAAATGCCAAAGGTCAAATTTTTGAATCTCTCACTTTCCCTTGTTTCAAACTCTCCAAAATCACACCAAGGGTATTAGTTTCTAGATTTTTTCCTTAGATTAGTATTTTAGTCAGTGATTAGTGCTTGGGGTTGGATTTCTTTGCTGCCTAGCATTACAAAAAGCTATTTGATCGGCATCAAAGGTTAGTCTCTAAAACCCCGAATTTATTTTTGAAAATTTTGTACTCATTTGCAATTATAGTATCATGATGACGTGTGTTGGGCCTCTCTGATAGGATTAAGTTGCTTGTACCTTAAAATTGGTTAAATCTTGTGGGGTTGTGCTTGCATATTTTGAGTCTAGTTGGGAGAAGTCTGAGTATCCTGAAGATATGGTAAAGACCAATATTGTCATGCCACCCCGAAAAAGAGTACATGGTATCACTATAAATGAAGGGGAATCAAATCCTCCAAAGAAGGGCAGACAAGAACCTCCACCTGGAGATAAAGGTAAGGATATAAAGGCCTTACTGAGACAGAGGAGGCCATGGTAGATACTGCTGGCTCCTAGTGGATCTGGTACTGCTGGTCTTTCTGAGGTGAATCGGGTACAGAGGCCCGAGTCCAGACTAATGCACCGGGTACTGATGCCCAGACAGATGGAGCGACTGCATAGGCAGGATCCCCTCTTTACCTCCATCTTTGTCTTACTTTATTTTACTTTCGGATATTTTTGTTTGCATTTGAGGACAAATGCTTTTTTTTGTGGTGGGGTGAGGCCCAACTTTGTGCATATTAGTTTTGTTTATATATTGGGCTTTGAGCTAAATTCATGTTATACACTGCTTTTTGTGGAAGGTTTGAGCTTGTGGCTCCTTGCTTTTAATTGAAAAATAATTTTGACCCTTCCGAAAAAATTTCATATTTCAAAAAATTTCGCCACCTCTTGTGTTGAAAGTGGTTGTTCTTGTACAAATTCAAGTCTCGGTTTCGATCAATACCGATGACTTGAATAGTGATCTCAATCAAATAAACATGAATGTGCGGCTATGACGAGACCAAATAAAGTTGCATAGACAATATGTGAACTCTTTGCATCTCATTGTGATTAGCCATTTATCGAATTGACTCTCTTGTGATGATCATTGCACACTAGCGAAAATGTCTAGTCTTGTTTGGCTTTAGTGTCAATGCCTTGTGTGATGAGCTTACTTTGAACCATGCATGAATAAACCTAGAATTTGCCCCGTTAGTCTGATTGATTTAGTAAGGTGTGCTCTTGAAATGATCTTAGGCAACTTTAGAGAGTGTGAGCCAATTTGACTTATACCTCTTTTGTGGCCTACCCGTGAGTGTGTGAAACTCTTTTGAACACCCCTTTGAGCCTTACCTTTCTTTGGAGGAAGTTTGATGAACCCTAGACCTTACTTCATTCACTACCTATAATCCTCTTGAGATGTGTTTAAGTGAATAGCCAAGTTAGGCCAAAAGCCTAAGTTGGGGGTGTGGTGAAAAGGAAAAGGAAAAGTCAAAGAAAGTGCAAGGAAAAGTCTTTATTAAACCATGGTATTGCAAAACAAAATGGAAACCCTCCATATATAAAAATAAAAATAAAAAGAAGGAAAAAGAAAAATTGTGGAATAAAAGTGCAAAAAGAAATCGGGTTTCCAAGCAATACATGGAGAGTGAATAAAAGGATGACTTAGAAGCATTAGAACAAAAAGTGATAAGGGAAGGGAAAATGAGGTTTTGAGAACATCGCATCTCATGAGGATAAAAAGTCACCGAGCCTAAATGACCATACCTTTGCACTGTGCCCCATTACAAGCCTTGAAAAGACTTTTTTGATCTTGAGTAAGCCGAACCGAAGGTTGATTGGAAAATAAGGGCAAACCTATGAGTGAAAACATGCATTGTGTTCCTTTTGTTGAGTGTGAGCGTTGCATCTGATTCCTGATCTTAAATTGATTTACCCCTGTGTCTGAATATGGAATCATTCTTTGTGTGAGGGCATTTATATATTGTTGTTGAGCCTGAACTTACATTAGTAGCAAGTACTGTGAGCATGAGAATCTTTGGTAATGGTGTGTCACAACTTGAATCTTTAAGTATACATTTGATCTTTGCATGAGTAGTTTAAGTCTTGTTGTGTATGTTCATGATCGAGTCTTGTGTAACACTATTTGAGACATCCTATTTGAACTGCTGAACTTGAGTTTTACTTGAGGACAAGCAAAAGTTTAAGTTGGGGGTGTCAATGAGTCCACAAATTGGACTCATTTAGTTCTTTATTTTAATAGAAATAGTGTCCTCAAATGCTTATTTAGTCTAAATATCTGATGAAAACACTTAAGTTTCAGGTATTTGAAGTTTTAGTGGAAGCATGGACACTTAGGCGCAAAAAGGAACAAAAAGGCTAAAAAGAACGAAGATGCAGAAGCATGAGCATCGCCAAGATGCTTGGCAATTCGCCGAAGGGATGCACTCTGCTTTTTGTTCCCGTACACGAAGCCTTGAAAAAAAGGATAAAAAAGGTGATGAAAGGAGTAGTCGGCGTTTCGCCGATCAGTTCCACGAAGTAAAAGTATACCACCCAATGATCCAAAATGCACAGATGTTGAAGGCAAAGAACAAACGGTGATGAACTAGAAGAAGGGCGAATCGTCGAGTCATTCGGCGTTCACGACTAACCTCGCCGAGCGATCCACCAACACTATTTTTTGAAGCCTATAAATACTAAACTCTTTACTAGTTTTTTTGTGGAACGAGAGAGTGCGAACATTATTGTTATTTTTACACTTTGAATATTAGCTTTCATATTTTCTCTCAGGTTTGGAAAGGGTTTTGGGAAGACATGAAGAAGAAAGGAGTTCATCTTTCCTAAATTGGAAGTGGGTCTTCTCTATTCTTCTTCATTTGCTTAAATCAACGTTTAATTTATTATACCCAATTGATTTCAATATCATTTTAGGTATAATTGCTTATTTCTTGATGTGTGGCTAAAAACCCCATTCTTGGGGTGTGATTTAGCCAATATGAGTTAAGATTATTGTTGGGTTTTGCTTGTTGATAGGTTAGATGTATTTTAATGGTGATTTCACCTAGTGGTTGTGGTTTAATTTAATGAGTTTGTAGTTGCAAATACAAAACCACCCATGTGTTTTCGGCTTCCGAGAGAGAGAGGTCGCGAAACAAATACCGCTAGACTGATGGCCTAAGGAGTGGGTCGACATCAGGTTCAGCCCGAGAGGGTGAGCCCTAGTCCCATATCCTAACACTCAGCTCGAGAGAGTGAGTGGGGTAAGGCTTAGGCTGGTCTTGATACGGCAAATGGGTGTCCGAGATGAACCCATTTGAAACGGGGTAAGCTTCTTGAGAGATAACTTATTTCCCTTTAAAGCTTAGCCTAGTCACTATTATCTTACAAATTTCCTATCGAAAGCATGAACCCAACGATTTATATTAACTTGTATTACGGTCACACCCCAAGAATTTCTCCTCATACTTGATTTTTCTTGTTATTTTGCATCGTTTTTACTATTTTGTTACAAAACCCCCCAAATCGATATTTGACACTTTTGTGTCACCCATTGAATTTATTTTGTTTTTGTTCATAAATTTCTTTAACTACAACTAATTGGAAGGAAATTCTAATTACCTACTATTTTCACTACCACTCCCTTGGGACACGACCCTAACCCTTGGTTGGATTACTATATTATTGACAATTGTAGACACTCGAATCGTAGGTTAGTGTCGTTGGTCACAATAAGCATCAAGGTTTCGGAACCAAAGCTTTTGATTAATGGTTTGTAGGTGTTGGGTTTATATGGGTTCAGCTCGAGAGAGTAGATGAATTAAGATATCAGTTGTTCTTATTTGGTAAGCTTGTTGATGTTCAAAAGAAAACACTTGATTCAGGATAGTTGTCCGAGAGAAAGCTATTTCACTAATATCCTAGCCTACCCACTGATATTTAGCTATTTTTTAGTAGTTTCCATTACACATATAGTGAAATTTTCCTATAATCAATCACATCCCAATAATTCCTCTCTATATTGTTATTTAATTATTGTTTGATTGCGTTGTAACTGATAATTGCAAACCAAAACCCCTCATCTGACATTCGTGTCACCTCCTTTAGACTTGTTTACATGACTTTTTCAATTATTTTTATTCCTATAGCTAATTAGACCACGTTTGTACTTCCTAATTAAATTTGAACACGTACCGCTCCCTGTGGGTTCGATCCCAACTCTTTGTTGGGTTTTATACTGACTAACGATCGTTCGCACCTAGAATTGGATGAAGTGTGCTTGAAATGTTAAATCAACTATACACTCCTCCACAATATTGCATTCTCCTACCTTGAGCCTATTTAAGGCCCTTAGATCTATGATCGGAAGAACACAAGAGGCTCGGTTTGGATCTTGTTTAGGTGACACTAGCTTGGAGCGAATATTCACCTACTTTGTGGCATGTGTTTCTGGGCCCTCTTACCCCTACTAGTAAGATCTTGTGGATTGGATTTCTGGGTATGAGGGGCCTCCAAAGTCTTAGTAATAGATATGCCCTTGTGTTTCTTCAAAAGAGGAGGAGAGTATCTATTCGACTATTTGTCATATGTCACCACCCTTTTTCCATTTGTATGTGCCATAATCTACAATGATGCATTCAAACATAGGATTTGTGACGGTTAGTTGAAATCAAACTCAATTTGAATCATAGTTTAAAAACTATCATGAGGCTCGCTTAATTGGAAGGTAGATTGCCTAATAGGATCAATGAACTATGGTGAGATTGTCGTATCGCATAGTAGCAAAACTCTCAGGAAGTAGGCACAAAGGGAAGGGAAACTGGTAGAACAGATATGGTTACAGGAATGATCGCAGTGGTGTAAATGTGCCCCCAGGTAATAGAGACCGTGCAAGTGGTAGTTCCAGCGGGTCTAAGCTGGAAGATATGTTACCTAATGTGCTCCAAAAGGTTGAGTCAACTGATGCAGGGGTGAAGGAGATGAAAGGTGACTTCTCCTGTATGAGTCAACTGGTAGACTCTCACACCACCTCCATCAAACAAATAGAGCAACAGTTGGGACACCTTTCAACATCACTGAACCAGAGAAAGAATGGGTCACTACGAAGTGATACTATTCAAAATCCTAAGAAGGAAGGGCATTGCATGGCTATCGCCACCAGGAGTGATAAGATTCTTAATGAACCAATTTCTGCAGGTACTGAGCATGAACAGGGTTTGGAGAGAATCGGAAGAGATGAGGTTGAATCTGAACATGTAGATGATGTGGAAGATGCTCAACCAATAGAAAACCAATAGGAGCAAAGGAAAAAGGGGTTGAGGGAACTATGCCTTTACAGTAGATACCAAGACCACCTCATCTGTTCCCTCAAAGACTTAAAAAGAAATCTAGAGATGGGAAATTTGATAAGTTCATAACCATGCTGAGATAGCTATTAGTGAACATTCCATTGGTGGAAGCCCTAGAGCAGATGTCACGATATGCTAAGTTCATGAAGGACTTGGTTACGAAGAAAAGAGTTGTAAGTTTTGATTTAACTGAAATGTTCATCACTGCAGTGCTATTGCCACCAGATCTCTAGTACAGAAGAGGGAGGATCCGGATGCATTCACCATACCGTGCACCATCGGATCATTTGAGTTTGCAAAGGCCTTTTGTGATTTAGGGGCCAATATAAATCTGATGCCACTGGAAATCTACAAGCAAATAGGGTTAGGAGTTCCAAAACCCACAACAATGAGGTTGATGATGGAAGATAGATCGGTGAAGCGACCTGTCAGAATCTTATGTGCCGTGCATGTAAAGGTGGACACTTTCATCTTTCCGGCAGACTTCGTGATTTTGGATTGCGAAGTAGATTTTGAGGTTCCCATAATTTCGGAAAGACCATTTCTTGCCACAGGACGAGCATTGGTTGATGATGAGAGTGGAGAACTGAAATTCAGACTCAATAAGAAAGAGGTCAAGTTTAAAATTTCTAGGTCAATAAAGCAGTCGCAAGACATGAATGTGGTGTCTGCAATAAAGGCCTTTGATGAAGGAGAGATGGGAGCGACTATTGAGGAAAGGCTTGCTGTCGAAACATTAGCAGCCATGTTGATGAACTTTGAAGCGGATTATTGGACTGATTATGTGGAGACTGTGAATGCCTTATAGGGAATGGGAGCACACTCTTATGCTCCAAAGAAACTAGACCTGGATCTGATAAACAAACCAAGTCCTCCAGTAAAACCATCCTTTGAGGAGCCACCTGTGTTGGAACT
This sequence comes from Solanum acaule, assembly GCA_036250505.1. NCBI lineage: Eukaryota > Viridiplantae > Streptophyta > Magnoliopsida > Solanales > Solanaceae > Solanum > Solanum acaule. The sequence continues at coordinate 28,023 of JAJOOR010017367.1, forward strand.
AAAACAATTACCCAGTCACCTGAGGTATGTATTTTTGAGTATTAACAATACTTTGCCTGTGATCTTGGCTGTAGATTTGAATGATGAACAGGTACAAGCTATGACTGCACTCGTAAGATCCAACTTAAGGAGGACTACAGTCCAAGCATAGAGCACCAGAGGAGGTAATCCACCAATGCAAGAGGTGGTTAAAAATGAGATCATAAAGTGGTTGGATGTTGGGGTTGCGTACCCTATTTCTGAAAGTCCTTGGGTCAGCCCAGTGCAATGTGTGCCTAAAATGGGTGGTATGACAGTGGTGGCTAATGCAAAAATTGAGTTGATCCCATAGAGACCAGTCACTAGATGGTGAGTTTGCATGGACTGTAGAAAGCTGAACAAGTGGACCTTGAAGGACCACTTCCTAATGCCCTTCATGGATTGGATGCTTGACAGGTTGGCTAAAAATGGGTGGTACTGTTTCTTAGATGGATACTCTGGGTACAACTAGATATCAATTGCTCCTAAAGATCAGGAAAATACCACTTTTACATGTCCTTATGGCACCTTTGCTTTCAAACGCATACCATTTGGACTATGTAATGCACCAGCAACTTTCTAGAGGTGTATGATTTCCATCTTCTCAGACATAGTAGAGGACACTCTATAGGTATTCATGGATGACTCTTCAATGGTAGGTGACACTTTTGATGACTGTTTGTTCAATCTTAGCAGGGTTTTACAGAGATGCTAAGAGGCCAATCTAGTGCTGAACTGGGAGAAGTGCCATTTCATGGTCAAGAAAGGTATAGTCCTTGGTCACAAGGTGTTGCAAAAAGGATAAGAGGTAGACAAAGCCATAATTGAGGTGACTGAAAAGTTGCATCCACCTATATGTGTGAAAGGTATTCCAAGTTTTTTTGGACATGTCGGATTTTATAGGTGTTTTATCAAGGACTTCTCAAAAATTGCACATCCATTGTGCAAGCTTTTGGAGAAGGAGGTGAAATTCGCTTTTGATGAGGCATGCCTAAAAGCTTTTGAATGCTTGAAGGAGAAGCTGAATTCTTCCCCAGTGATCATTGGCCCAGATTGGGCTGAACCATTTGAGGTAATGTGCGATGCTAGTAGTGTTGCCCTAGGAGTTGTGTTGGGGCAGAAGCGCGCACAATAAGATATTCCATCCGATCTATTATGTCTGCAAGTCACTAAATGGAGCAAAGTGAAACTACACAGTAACTAAACATGAACTACTGGCTGTGGTATATGCCTTTGAGAAATTCAGGGCATACTTGTTGGGTACTCGTGTGATAGTCCACACGGATCATACAGTTCTGAGATATCTCATGGCAAAGAAATATTCCAAGCCAAGATTGATCAAATGGGTGTTGTTGCTTTAAGAGTTTGACTTTGAGGTCAAGGATAAGAGAGGTTGTGAAGACCAGGTGGTTGATCACCTGTCTAGGTTGGATGCTGAAAAGAAAGAGGAACTTGAGCTAGAAATCAATGACTTGTTCCCAAATGAGCAGGTATTAGCTGCAACTCTTAATCTTTTTCCTTGGTTTGCTTACTTTGCTAAGTTTCTTGTTAGTGACTTGATACCTGAGGGGCTGACATTTTAGCAAAGAAAGAGGTTCCTACATGATATGAGTAAGTATTTTTGGGATGAACCCTATTTGTACAGGCTGTGTGCTGATAATATCATCAGGTGCTGCATCCCTGAGTATTTTAGAGGCCTGTCACTCCTCTCCAGTGGGTGGCCATCATAGAGGCGCTCGGACAACCAATAAGGTACTTCAAAGTAGGTACTACTGGCCTACAATTCATAAGGATGCAATGGATATAGTGAAGATTTATGATGTATGCCAGCGGCAATGAGCCATCTCTCGTCGGTACGAACTACCAATGACACCCATTCTGGAGGTGGAGTGGTCTGATGTGTGGGGAGTTGATTTCATGGGCCCAGTTGTGAGCTCATATGGGCAAAAGTACATACTTGTGGCAGTGGACTATGTGTCAAAATTGGTAGAGGCAGTTGCTCTGCCTGAAAATGATGGAAAAAGCGTCGCTGGATTCTGAAGAAGAACATTTTCTCACTGTTTGGTACACCTAGAGCCATTATCAACGATGGAGGGTTTCATTTCTGCAACAAAGTATTGAATGCACTTCTGGCTAAATATGGAGTTAAACAGCACAAAGTGGCAACACCCTATCACCCTCAAACAAGTGGCCAAGTGGATGTGTCAAATAGGGAAATCAAGGCGATTTGGCCAAGACAGTGAATGCCAACCGGACAAATTGGGCAAGAAAGTTGGATGATGCTCTATGGGCATATCGGACAGCTTTCAAGACACATGTCGGTATGTCTCCATATCAGTTGGTGTTTGGAAAGGCATTTCATTTTCCGGTTGAGCTTGAGTATAAGGAACTCTGGGCTTTAAATAACTTGAACCTTAGTTAGAGTGAATCTGTGAACATGAGACTGGATTAGATCAATGAGATGGATGAGTTTCGTTTGAGAGCATATGAGAGGACTGCACTGTACAAGGAAAGGATGAAGTTGTATCATGATAAGCATATTGAGAAAAAAACCTTCACTCCTGGTAACTTAGTGTTACTTTTCAACTCCAGACTTCGTCTGTTTCCTAGGAAGTTGAGATCCAAATGGTCTGGGGCTTTTAAGGTAACTCAGGTATTTCAGTCAGGTTCTATTGAGATGGAAAATGAAAAGGGTGAGAGGTTCAAGGCCAATGGTCAACGAATCAAGGCATACTTGGGTGTTCCAGAAAAAGTGAAAATAATGGAGGAATGTAAGCTTGATGAAGTGTGAGTAATCAAGTAACCTATGTCGCGCCGCAACGTTAAATTGTGCGCTGCTTGGAAGGCAACCCAAGATTGTAATTGTAATAGGTACTTTACTTTTTCTCATTTTTCTCTGTTTTATAGAGTCACTGGGTGTTGATGTGTGCAGGAAGGACTTGAACAACGAAAAGCAGAACTGGGTGAAGGAAGCCCTTCACGGCCAGTCACACGGGTTGTGGTTACCTTCACTGGCAACTTCATGGCCCGTCACAAGCACCAACATTATATGGGAGCTGCTGGAAATTGCAAGAAAATGGTTCACATAAGGGTTCATGGTCCGTCAGACTTTGTACGAACCGTCTAGCCTCTCGTGAACCTCAGATAAGTTTTCCTATTTAATTGATGTTCACGGATACCTTTACGGACCATGGTGCCCTTCACGGGCAACTTCACGGTCCATCATTTCTGACCCAACAGTACTAAAACCCAACCCGACCCGCGCGTGGCTATAAATTGAATTAAAACATTTATAAGCCATCCTAAGCGGCAAGGGTCAATTTCTTTCCTTTTTCTCTCCTCCATAACGGTTCTTAAAGGCATAAAATAGGGTTCTTAATCGCTATAATTTCCATTCTGCATCAAGGATTCAAAACCCTAGTAATTGGTTGCCAAGTAATCGAAGTGTTGTTCATTATTTCTCTTTGTGGGCGAAAAATTATGATCTCATTCGAAGTAAGTTTCCCCATTCACTTGTTATAAGTTTAATCTTATCTATAAACAAGTTAAAACTACTTCTATTTGATCAAATTTGAGCATTATTTTGTGATAAATGATCTTTGATGATATTTACTTATGAGGGTTTGTTGAATTGTTGTGGGTTGGTTTAAATTGGGTAAATTTGATAGGTCTTGTGTATAGGTTTGATGAAGTTGAGAGTAATTACTATTAAATGTTGACATTAGTGTAAAGTTGAGTCCATATTGTATATAAGCTAGCATGACCATGTGTATTTTTCAATTTAAATTGTGGAAAGTAAGGAGTTTAAATCATTTACATGTGGGTATGTGTAACGACCCGAGAGCACCCCCTAGCCATTACATGCGTATTCGACCTCTCGGAGGTCTTATACAAGCCTTAGCATTCATTCGTCGCATAGATCATAAAAATCACTAAGAATTTAAAACTTTTATTCAATAAAACCATAAGACTTCAAGAGTCAACAACATTTGAAAACATCAATATGCAAGGGGAACTACTAAGTCTCTTTAGCCAATCTTAGAAAAGAACTGAAAACGTACTAATGGACACGGCCCTTTACAAATGAAATGAAACTTAAGTGTCTATTACAATGACTAAGAAACTTCTAAACATAGACCTCGAATCTTGAGGACATACCAAAAACTTGGAAGAGGGAAGCAATCCAAGCAACTCTAAAGCACAATCTCCTCCTAGTTACCACAACCTACACTTGTAGTAAAATAGAAGAAAGGGGTTAGTACAACACACGTACTAAGTATGAGGATATGCAAAACATGCTAAAAAGGACATTTGTTTGGAAGTTATGCTTGCATGCCATTTTGATAAAATCTCATGAACATCAACATAATA
>JAJOOR010017368.1:0-24411 GCA_036250505.1 Solanum acaule
TAAGAGAAAAACCATTACATGGATTTAAGCTCAGTCATCTGAGAAATTGAATAAGGTACAGTTCCACCAAATTGATTTCCAGAAAGATCCCTGCAGAAAAAAGAACCGAATGAGGGACTGATAGGGCGCAATATCAACAGAAACAGATCTTCTGGATAAGGCTTAATGCTACTTAATAGTAAATAGTCGGACTAAGAAGACACCAAAAGGAGGTGACCAAAAGTTGCAGCTGAGGAGAAACTTCATAATGAGTTATGTCTAAGAACTTAATGCTTGTCTGCCTACTTACAGGTGTTTTGTGCGAGGAGGAAGTTGGTATGGTATGTTGTCCTTCAGGTTGTTTTTGCTCACATCACTGCACTATGACATTCAAATTCATCTTTGTCAGGACCAGTTCTTTCAGTGGACAGATAAAATCACATAATATAAACCTAATTTCCAATATCCAAGAGTTGTCTGGGCCTCACAAGTAGGTAACTTTCTCCAACTTATCAAGCTGGAAGCCAAGTGATCCAGTGAGCCCCAAGCCAGATAGATCACTGCAACATTATTAGAATTTAGGAATAAGCAGATCATGGATTAGAAAAAGAACCAGAAGGCAACTTTTTCTTTTCCTTACGCGTTGTAAGTAGTAGTACATGAAATGACAAAAGCAAATAAGAAAAGGAAAGAGGTACATTTCAGTGACATCTGAACCGGAACACTTGATACCCTTCCAAGAATCATCACAAGGATTTCCTCCATCGGATTTCCATCCATCAAGTTTGGAATGGGGCTTCAAATATTGATACATGTCATTGAGGGCTGAAACTGTAAAGACAATTAAAATTGTTATCTACATATCTAAAGATGTATATGAATAACATTTATCGGTTATCTAAGCTCGCGAAGATTCAAAGTTTCTTCCTGCGCTCTAGCCAAATAATTGAGAAGTTATACATTACTTCTCAATTCAGAATTGGGGATTTACCTTGTTGGGAGTCTGTTTTCGAAAGCACCACATTAACAGTGAAGGAGCTTGTAAGGATGATCCAACAAAGGAAAGTGCACGGACTTATCATCATCATCATCATATTTGGGCGATCAGTTGCCCAAACCTAAAATACTTGTCAAACAACAACAAAAACAGCAGAATTATGAAATCAGTAAATTAGTACTACTACACGGAATTTGAGAAGGGTGATGATTCCAAGTCTGTACATTGCTGCCCTACGCGAAGAGCAAGTTGAGATCATTCCCCAATCGGCCTCTGCGCGAAGGGTGATAATATCTCGAGGGATCAAAGAAATTATGAGGAGAAAATTGTTTGTCGACTCTCGAAAGAATGCATTTGGGAGTGGCGATGAACAGTAGCTGAATTGGGATTGGAAATGTTCCAATGGTAACGACCCTGAAAATTTGGAGAAGAGAGTGAAGAAGAATGAAATTAGGCACTCGTTTCGATTGGACAGCCATTTTGCGAATACTTCGCCCCAAAAGCAAGGATGACCTTTGATCCATTTTTCAATTGTAAAGTATTTATACGTGTGTGTGAGTGCGCAAGGCGAGGTAATCGCAGAATATATATTTCTGGCCAGCTTTGCCGTATGTGGCCTTGAAATTTGAATACTCAGAGCCCGTTTGAATTGACTTAAAATAATTTGTTTTTAAGTCAAAAATAAGAAGTCGTTAAAATTAAATGAGTTTAAGTAAAAAAAATATCAGGGGAGATCTACTTTTGATTTTTGACTTATTTTAAGTTATTTTTGATCTTGCCAAACCGTTCCTAACTTATTTTAAGTCATTTTTGATTTATTCTAAGTTACTTTTATATTTGTCAAACACTTTTAGAAGTTAAAAAGCTGATTTAAAAGTAGGTTTGATTAACTTTTAAGCCAATCCAAACACTCTCTTACTCAGTTACTTGAGTTGAGGATAGGGAGAAATTGGAAAATACAACATTTTTAGTGTAAAATTACACTGGCATGTTGTGTTAATTCAATATTAATTATTTTATTTTAATGTAAGACATTAAATTTTGACAAAAATATCCTTCGTTAAAAGTTACTTTCTATATTCCATATTAAGTGAATTTTTGAAAAAAAAAGAAGTTATTGTTTAAAATAATTGAATTGTTCAAAGTTCAAGATAAATGTGTGATTTTTTTTCTTTATATTTGTCTTTTCCATTAATGAGGTTTTATATTTTCTACGAGATAAATTATACTACTTACAAAGTTATATTTATGATTTCACAAAGGACAATAGTGAAGAATATGAATTAAATTATGTCCTTAAATATTTTTCTTAATAGGTGTACATTGCCTCACAAATTCACTTAATATGGAATAGATGAGTAAAAATTGGAGAAATTTATTAGTTTGAACGTCATAAATATTGCGGAAGTTTAAATTGATAAAAGTTTGAACTACATGAAATTTGAAACTCCAACAATTTTTCAAACTTCAGCACCTTATGCTAGAGATTTACCTGTCCTAGCTTTTTACTCCAACGCTATGTATATATTGGACTTGTTATGTGTTAAGAAGCTATCAGTATTTTTGTCAAAAAAATATTTTTCCGTATTAAAAGGTGGTCTACATTTGAAATGATGGCTAAATTTTGATTCCCAGCTCAAAAATTGGTACATTCCACAATTCACTTGTTTCTCTATTTCGATTTATATAATATAATTTGAACAGAAAGAATTTTGAAACTTGTATTTTTAATATATTAAAATTTGTGGTCTTAAATGTATGTAACGTTTATGTGGCTATAAAAACTCTATAATTAGATTTTTCAAATATAGACTAATGTACCCTAACATTGTGAATAGGATTACGTGTTTTTCTTTAGTAATAATAACGATATATATAAGTTAAACTCATAAAGAAATAGTGTTACTGCATAAATTGGAATGAAGGACGAATGTGGCCAGTGCAGTAGCTGTATGAAAATAAGTACAGTTTGTCTTCATAAACTACAAGCTGGTTTTTCACATACAGCTCTGAAATGTATTGCAGAATTGTACAATTCCTCCAGTCCAAAAAGAAAATTACAGGGTTGGGACTCTTTCAGAAGCACCGCCGATGACGGTGAGCAAGTTGTTGCCAAAGGGGTCACTCAAATGGGCAGCCAAATTCTCAACAGGACCCTTTCCTGTCACATAGGCTTGGATAAAGAAACCAAGCATAGAAAACATGGCTAGTCTTCCATTCTTGATTTCTTTTACCTTCAAGATTGCTGCCTGGTCTGGGTCCTTTGCTAGGCCTAGTGGGTCAAATGGACCACCTGGGTGTAGCTTGTCCTCCAAATCCTGCATCGCAACACAATTCGTTAAATCCACAATCTAATCAATTGTCAATAGATAGGGCCTTTATGATCGAGGCAACTTACTGAATTTTGAATAAATTATCTATACATATTAAGTAGATTTCTTAACATAAATACACGAACTCCAGCTCCACCCTGTCAGTGCACATAATATTATGATGAAGGTTGTAGTCGTAAAAGGGGAGCTCACCAAGCCATTAATAATTCTGTAGTACTCAGCACCACCAACAAGAACAACCTCTGCGACGACAGCAAGAATAAGGTTGATGGGAATGTTCTTTCCAAAGTAATTCAATGTGTTTCCATCTAGAAGTAAAGCTCCAGTCTACACATAAGACGAAATTTCATAATCAGGATTTCCCCTCACATTTAAACAAAATTGCAATTAGTGGTGATGTATATATATATGTATACCTTGAACCAAACAGCTTCAGGACCACAGTTGGCACCAAACTTGTTGAAGGCTTCTGGGATAATAAACCCAGCAGCACCGAGCATAGCCCATCTGGCGTGGATCAGCTCATATGCCTGATATCTGCAGCAGATCGAACAATTTTGAACTTAGATCTATCTCCACAATCAACAAGAACAAAATTGGCTGACTGAGAGAATAAAATTAATTAATGTGTCACAAGTACTACACTTACTTGGCGAAGTCTTCTGGCTTCTTGCTCAAACCAAAGGGATCGTAACCGTAGCTGCAGCAAGTACAAAAAAAATCTTATATATATGGGCAATTTTTATGCTAGTAATATAATTTTTCAACAAAATTACGATATGCAGGAAGTAGATCGAAGCTTACTCTCCGGGAACTTCTCCGTTCAAGTACTCGGGGATTTCTGATCTGTCCAATAGACCGTCGGGCAGGAAAATTCTTCTGTCAGGTCCTGAAAATATTCCCAAATTTAAGCATATAAAAACCAAAGGAAAGATGTTAAACAGATGCTGCATGAACTTAGGAGTCTACTCTTCTGTTCTGTTCGACATTAATTACAGTGATGTGAATCTACAATTTTAATATAATTCTGTGCTAAAGATAATAGGTTCACTTATAAAGGGAGAAAATGTACTACTCCTCTGTTACAATTAATACGTTGTGTCCAATCAAACTCATAAAAGGGAAAGTAGTAATGTTACTCACCGTACCACTTGGCGAGCTCATCGTCAGCAGGGGAGACAGCGGCAGCCTTAGCTTTGGCAGGAGCTGCAGCCTTCTTTTTGAAAAGGGCAACAGTTTTGAAGGTAGCAGAGGAGGATGGAGAAGGAGCAGCAGACCTTGCAACACCGCTAAACTTGACGGGACTTCCGAGCATCTCGGAGACGTATAGAGAGGTAGCCGCAGCCATTTCTAGCTAAACAGTGAAGCTGGCAAGAGGTAAATTGAGGTTGAGTTGATGATGAGAAGTGAGAATTGAGGATGGTATTTGGAGTGGAGATACTAGCTTAAAGCTTTTTCTGGTGGATGAGAGCGTGCCAAGTGTCGGCCTGTTATTGGATTGAAAGGGAAGATGAATGTGGAATCTGATGCGGCATTTTGATTGGAAGGAGTTTGTGACGTGGCAGATGACTGTGCTGACATGGCATGCATCGCAAAACTCCTGGACGAGACTTGGATAACGTGACCCTATCCACATTGCAATTTGCAATGCAACAATACTTTCTTATTTTTCTATATTTTCCTCTTTTACATTCTCTTTTTTTATATAACATAATACTGTAATATACTCTTTCCTTTCAATTTGTTTATTTTATTTCCTCTTTTAGTTAGTCTAAAAAAGATTGTATCCTTTTTAACAATTCCGTAAGACTACAAAATTAAATATTTTAGTATATTTTACATATCTTTAGTTTAAGTTTACAAGATTTAAAAATTCTCTTTTTATATTTTAAATATTGTGTCAAATTAAAACCAGACCAATAAATTGAAAGAAATGAAGTATGTTAAATATTACTAGCATTTTTCATTTTCTTTTTAGTGCAATCATTGTTCCTTTCATGGATCTAAGCTATGCTCCTCAGTCCCTAAGCCTATTTATTACTCCCTCTGTCCCTAATTACTTGTTTACATTTTTTTTAGTTGTTCATTACTTGCCCATTTTGACAAATTAAGAAAGGATAAATTTTTTTACCTATTATACCCTCAATTAATTACTTTGAAAAATGTAGAACTTCTTGAAAATATTAAGTTTTTAATTCACCCACTTCATAATTAATAGGGGTAAAATGGTAAACTCACTATGTCAATTATTGATTTCTTAATAGATGTGTCAATTTAAAAGTGGACAAGTAATTAGGGACATATGAAGTATATTAGAAGCTCTATGGGAAATGAATAACTTGAATGTTAACCCCAAATTGGCTTAAATAGATTCTCTTAAGATATGAATTGAAGAAGTTCATTAGGATGGGGTTTTTCAGTTCAAATGGCTCACATACTTTTCACGAATAAAAGAAAAATAATCATTAAATTTTACTAAATTGAAATTTAGGATTGTCCCTTTGCATGACCTCTTGAATTTGACCAACACAAATGTTTCTTTGACATATTTCACAGATATGACAAAAATAGCTCTTTATATTTGATGGTTAGTAAAATAGTCCATCAAATATATATAGTTTTATCAAACTTGAACAATTTCTTTGTTTATGTTATATTTGAAATATAAATAAATATTTATCTTTAACAAAATTTACTTGCGAGAACCATCTGAATCGTTTAAACGGAAGAAATCATCGGAACATACTTCTCCCAAATCCCAATTCATTTCCTCCAATTTGTACGTTAAAAAGACCTATATTCAAACAATTTAAACCCATTATACACTTTGTTCTACCTTATATTATATGAAATAGAGAATGAATCAAGGTGTATTCTCCCCTTATGACCCTGAGCAATAGCATCCTTTATAGTTTAAAGGCCACCATGCAATTTCTTCTATTCTACCTTATATATGAATAACGAAGAATCAATACTTATTTCTTCTACAAATCCTCAATGGCATGTGTTCTAAAAATTGAAATTCTTCCGACTTAACGCAAGTGGGCCATTTTGTATAATAATAAGAAATTTGTCCCAAAAGTATAATAATGATAATAATATATAAATGTGTCATTTAATTTAGCCTTATCTAACGTTTATGTCCTCCAACTTTGAATGTGGACAAATAGATACTTAAACTATCCAAAAGTTGAACAAGGTGGCATAATACATATAGAATGCCAGGTATGTTGTGAATTGCAACATAGGAAACCACGTAGGAGTGTGTATCTACTTGTTCAACTTTTGGATAGTTTAAATGTCTAGCACATGACCCAAAGTTGGAGGGTAAAAATGTCAGGTGAGACCTAAAAGGTAAAGGATGATTTTACTGATGAAACGTGTGTTGAGTACATTAATATGAAGGGTATTTAAAAGAATGATACCCCAACTATAATCCCTAAATATAGTAAAGTACTTAGGATTATGGCTAGTAAACAAATAAAAGATCCCAAAAAACTAGGGAACATATAACAGTAACAAAGTGCAATAACAAACAACAATCACGACTTCCAATTTAACGGACACATTTATGTATAACTAGTAAAATTACTCGCGCCTCACGCGGGAATTTATAAAATAATACTTTTAACCTATCAGCCATTAAAACTAAAGCACTATATTATCTTACATACAAAATTACGTAGTAACGAACATTAATAATGTAAAGGAAAATGATAATTATAACATCTTATCATTTATCCTTCAATCAATCTTCTTTAATTTGATTTTATAATTTATCATTTTTCTTCCAGGAAGTGTTACTATTTGATATTTTTGGGGAATCAAATGAACATCAACCTGAGATATTAAATTTTGTAATAAATAAATAATCGTTGGTGAAATAAATAAATTTTAAAAGCCTAAAAAAAGTGAACAAATATTCTAATTCTAATGTGTAGAAAGTCCAGCCTTACCTTTTGCTTTACATATATCATTTTAAAGTTCCCAATTTAAATGTATCATAAGTAATTATTAAAATGAAATATTAAAGGGAGAATGTATCATATTGGATAACAATTGAACTTATTATATATACTTGAAAGGGAAAAATATTACATAAAACTATTCAGTTTGTTTGAGTGTTTTTTTATAATCAACATACTAGAGTGATGTAGTTCAATTTGAAACTACACTTCTATTTCAATCGCACTGTCGAGAAACACATTTACTACTTCAAGAAAAATATTTACAACTTGCAGTAAACTTGAGAATCTGTATATACTTCATATTGAATATAAACAATTAATTTATTGTGTTGTTATCTATGTCTGTGTGCAGAAGAAGAAGAAGAAGAAGTTCAGAATTTTCGGTGTTTGAAAATGAGAGGAAATCTCTCTATTTATAGACAACAAAGGGTAGTGTGAACAAATGATTATTGTGCCTTATCAGAAATGTCACAACTCTTTGGAAAAGTTACAACCTTTCGGAAAGGTCACAACCTTTCATAAAAGTCATAACTTTTCATAAAAGTCACAACTTTTCATAAAAGTCGCAACTCTTCATAAAAGTCACAACGTTTCATAAAAGTCACAACTTTTCATAAAGTCACAACTTTTTATGAAAGAGGAAGACTAGTTTTGGGAATAAATAAATTAAAAGAGAATCTTAGTTTGTGGTGGCGCCACGTAGGCGGACCTAGGGTTCTCTTTTATGTATATATATGCCCTTAATCTATTAGAAAAGGTTCATAAATACCCTCCTTCCACCTATTGGTTTAAAAATACCTTCAACGTTTTTTTTATTAGACTCAAAAATACCCTTTAGTTAACAGAAATCTGATGTAGAATTGAACTACACATGTGGCAAAATTTCATTAGTCCAACTAATTTTTTATCAAATAAAATAAATCCCACCCAACCCAAACCCGTTTCACTGTCAATTTGAATGTTTTTTCTGTTTTCTTCCTCTTCTTTCTTTCTTTCTTTAAGAACAACTTCCAATTCAAAACTAGCAGAATTTTCATAAATCCAATGTGTTTGTAAAGTCTTGTTATTTAAAAAATCAGACATACAAATTAAACAAGAGATGAAAGCAAGCAATTAAAATATTTTCATATGATGCTCTATAAACCCATATGTATGAAGTTTGAACTAATCCTAAATTTAGAAAAAATTCTAGCTTTAATCCTTTTCAAAAGTGATTTAGTCAGAGATGATGAGCAAACAAAAGTTTAAATCTCCATGTGACAGAAACAAGCAAATAACAAGAGGTATAAAATTAAAGATACGAAAATTGGGTTAGATTTATCAAAAATGGGTTTGAGTGTAAGGTTTATTTATTTGATAAAAAAAAAGTTATGTGGGTCACTTATTTAGTTAAATTCCACATCAGATTTCTATTAACTAAAGGGTATTTTTGAGCCTTAAAAAAACGTTAAGGGTATTTTTAAGCAATAAATGAAAGGAAGGTATTTTTGAACATTTTCTAATAGGTTAAAGATATTTTTGAGTCTTTTTCTCATATATATATATTATGATATGAATAACAATAACTGTTGTTGTACCACAGCAGTCACAAGTGACTGCCTGATTTTACCCTAAAAGTGGACTTCGCAATTTGCAGCTTAATTCCATGGCTGATCAAAATAGCATCAACTATGATAAAGAAGAGGAGTGTTCAATTATTATAGGCGATTTTTCAAAAGATGTAGTGGTGCAAATATTCTTCAGGCTTCCTGTTAGGTATCTGCTCCGATTTAGGTCTGTCTGCAAATCATGGTACAAGTTCCTTAAGAGCCCTAATTTCATTAATTTGCATACCACTCATCAAATTTCTCGTCCTCCTTCTACCATTATTGCTTAATTATAACAGAGAAAATCATACTTCTTTATGGCCTAATCTTTTTTTGCTCCATCTTCAACCTGTTATATGCAATATTGGACAAGATAATTTCACTATTAACCACCAATTGCCTTTACCTTTTGCTATTGATGACGCTAAGGACTATACGAATTTCGAGTTTTGCTACAATGGCTTAATTTGTTTGACAAAGGATATTTATACCTCACCAGTAGTCATCCTCTGGAATCCCGCTACTCGGAGATATAAATGCATTAAGATTCCCTCTGAGTGCTCCAAATCTACTTATCTAAAACTCGGTTATCATCAACAAAGCAATGCTTATAAAATTTTGCAAGTACCTTTTCGTAATGATGAATCATCAAAAATGGCTTGGGTTTATACCCTGAGTTCAGGTTCATGGAAAACTGTACCGTTCAGTCTTCTTAGCCGAACTGGTTCCTGGGGTTCTCAGATTTCTCTGAATGGTTTTGTGTATTGGCCGGCTTCAGGAACGGAGGAATATATTATTTGCTTTGATCTGATTAAGGACGAATTCAAACTTTTAGACGTTCCTGATGATCGTGGATTTGATATACTACTTATTTGTAGAAGGCTTATGGTTTTGAGGGGATCACTTGCAATGATGGTCTCCGTTGACGATGGTTCTAGGGATACTGAGATATAGACGCTTGTGAATAAAAGTAGTGGTCTTCGACCATACTATTGGACTAAGAAATTTATTATAGAACTTTCTCCAAAGAAACAATCCCGTTGGGAATGTGGAATGCTGATAAACTTTTGGTCAAAGTTTTAAAAACTCATGCTCTCAAGCAAGTCTACTTTAATTATGATCTGGTTACGAAAGAGATGAACTATTTTCACGTGCCAAAGAAACAAGGTTTAGCATCGTCTATGATGGGTGGGCATTATTTTGAGAGCTTAGAACTTGAAGATGGATTTGGCCAGAGATACTGGAATAACAAGTTTGTGATTCCTACTTTGATAGAGTAATGGCGCTATTAAGTATGCTTTGTTTTTAATTTTATTCCTTAGTTACTTTGATTAGTTTTAATATGCTTTCAATGGAAATGCCAGAACAACTTAGAAATAAGTCCTTCAGATTTGCTACTATTGGAGAATTGTTTTCGAAATATTGTTGTGTTCATTTATTGATTGCAGTAGATATATTAAGATGTTGAAAGTTTGAAACAAAATTTCTATTTAATAACTCTGAACTATAAAAGAATTCTGTAATGGAATATTAGATTTACCAATTATTGCTAATTTTGAATATGAAATAGATTCTCGGGAGGTTGAAACAACTGACAACTCAATCGAAATGCACCATGTTGGAAAGCAGACGAGATTTAATCAAAATACTATGTCCTTACAACACAAAGAGACTGCGAATAAACATGTTACAGGAGAAAGAAGGGGTAGAAGTATCCAAAGAAATTCACAAAAAAGAAAAGGAAGCAAAAGACAGGGCACACACTCTCCTCTACAACACAAGCAGGGAAACAAACTCACCTCCCCATCGCATGTTTCCCATGATTAGTGCAATCTTTTGGAACATTAGGGGGGTAAGATCCAAAAAGGCTATTCATAGATTGAAGCATCTTTGTCAAAATTAATAAAGTGGCGTTCGATCTTTTTGAACCATTTGTTAATAAAGGCAAGATAGAAGGTGTAATGACCCTCCTGGTCATTTCTGTGTCTTGCCTTCTATGTGTCGTTTAGAGCATTCCTGTAGCGACCCCAAGTCATTTATGACTTGCTGGGACTGACAGTTCGGTCACCTGGTCGTTCGTTTGGTCTTGGTGTGAGTTTTTGTGTTTTGCAGCTTATGAACCTTGAACGATAATTTTCGATCAAAAGTTCAAGAAGACGACCTTAGAAGAGAATTCTGACGGTTCCATCAGCTCCGGAGTGGCCAAGTTAGGCTAGTAGCATGGTTGGCACGAGTATCAAGGCCTTCGATGCGAGTTTAGACCATTAGGCGTTTTAACCTTTGAAATTTGGCCTAAGGTTGACTTTGGTCAATATTCTTGGAAAACGCGCTCGAATGAAAATTCCGTCAGCGCAGTTAGCTCCGAAATGTCAAGTTTGGTCTAGAACGACCTTTCGTTCGACTCCCGAGGCCTCCGGACTCATTTCGAGCCCCTTAGTGGATTTTGGTTAAAATGGCATTTGAAAGTGGGACCCACTTTTTATCGAGATGACCTCTGATGGAAATTTCAACTACGCCGTTGAGTCCGGAATATCGAATTTAGTAGGGTAGCATATCTGTTTTATTTTTATCGGGTACCGAACGAATTCCGAGCACCCCGTTGGAGACTTTGAAGATTTAGCCAAAGTTGAGATCTGGTGCAGCTCTTTAGCGACCAGAGTTTGGGCCTTTAACGACCAGCTTTTGGGTTTTAGCGACCAGTTTCGCCCTTTTTAAAACCCCAACTTAGCTTTATTCCTCATTTTAAAAGTGCGATACCTTGAGCTATACAGGTCCGATCTGGGTGATTCAAAAGGCAAAGTTGTGAGATTTTTCGAGGAAAACTGGTTGGTGAGCTCAGAATCTGATTTGGGGTCCCCGTTCAAGGTAAATTTCACAAAATACCTGCTGTCACAACCTCCTTTTTGTGAGCTTGATGTTGAGATTTTTGAGACTTGTTTTCTCATCCATTTTAGATCCGATTTCAGCGATTCTTGAGTCCATTTTGAGTGTTTTTTCGAGGAGAACATTGTGGTTTTTCCAGAATTTACTGTAGACCGCCCGTTTCTGGTAAATATGCTGAATTAGCTGCTGTCCCATTTCTTTAGTTCTTGAGGAAAATTTGGGTTTTGGTTGTATGTTGGTATTGTGTTGTTTCTGAGCCCGAATTGTGTCCCATCATGGAACACAAGTTCAGGGAGCTGTTAAGAACTTATTTTTGGGGTTAATTCAGGAATTTTCAGCGCGGGTCCGACTTTCCCCGTTTTGACCCCGAAATTGGTCCTTTCCCATTTCTTGCGATTTTAGTGTCTGAACGACCGTGATAACGTTGTGACTCTATTTTTGATAGCGTGGCAGTGTTTTGAGACCGTTCAGAAAGGGAAAGCTCCGGAAAAGTGATTTTGGAGCGCGTGTGACCGGCCTACAGGTAGGCTATGGTTTCCCTCTCTTAGATTGAGCTTGAGAGTGTGAATGCATGTTGATTAGTTGGGATTTGGGTTGGTAGTGATTGAATCATGCATAGGTGTCTAGAAATCATGTTTTCTGCCTATTTCGGGAATTATCGGGTAACTGTGAGCATGCTTTGTGTTATTAATTGTCCCTCTTTGCTATGTGGAGTACTTGTATGCTCGATGACTATTTTTTGAAGCATTTGGGCCTTAGTTTAGGTTTGACTAGGGCTTGCCTTAGAAATACATGATTCGGATCCGATAGGCCTTAGTTTTACCCCGACGCCGCTCGACCGACTTAGATCCCTGTAGACTGGTGTAGCAGACATGAGTCTGATAGTTTGGGCCTTAGCTAGGCGATACGTTTGCTCCGATGATAGTTATCCTTATTTCCCTGATGTTACAGCTTCAAGAGTTACGTCGGCGACACTAGTTCTGCTTCGCGATTTGAATTTGATTTTCGATTCGGTTCCAAGGACTTACATTGATTGGCTAGGTGTGGACGGCGATCCACGGACATTTATGGGACTTTTTCAGCAGCTACATTGGCACCTTTATAGAGCATCCGATTAGAGTTCCGACCTCTATTGCCCAGATACTTATATAGAGCATCCGGTTAGAGTTCCGACCTCTATTGCCCAAATACTTATATAGATCATCCGGTTAGAGTTCCGGCCTCTATTGCCCAGATACTTATATAGAGCATCTGGTTAGAGTTCCTGCCTCTATTGCCCAAATATTTATATAGAGCATCCGGTTAGAGTTCCGGCCTCTATTGCCCAAATACTTATATAGAGCATCCGATTAGAGTTCCGGCCTCTATTGCCAAATACTTATATAGAGCATCTGGTTAGAGTTCCGACCTCTATTGCCCAGATACTTATATAGAGCATCCAGTTAGAGTTTCGGCCTCTTATACTTGATACCTGTGATTGGTTACTTGGGTACTTCTGGTGAGCATCCGGTTCGAGGTCCGACCTCCGTACTGTCAGATTTTACTAATTGGGGTTGAGGTTCTGATTCTTGTTCTCCATTCTTGGATTCTCATATGCAATTCTCTTTAGTTATAGTTATTTTGTGTACTCGTCGGGCTTATGGATGTCCGTTCGGGTTTTAATTTAACTTGCGTACGAGTGTACCTTCTGGGCTTATGGGGGTCCAGTTAGGTGTAGTTAGCTTATAGATTGCTTCAGTTAGTTCTTTCTACACTCGTGTGCATTCCATTGTTAGTTATATTTTTATTCTTGACTTCGGTTTGTGTTATTCATTCTTTTCGTATTGCGTTTACTTTTCAAGTTCAGTCGGCCTATGATGCCTACTGGGTACCTGTTGTTGTGTTACTCATGCTACGCTCTGCATCTGTTTCGTGATGCAGGTCCGGGCACTAGTAGCCAGCGTTGATCGAGCTTGGAGCAGACTGATTCGGAGACGGGAGTGAGCACACGACGTTTTGTACTATTTCAGTCTCCATCTGTATATATAGACTTGTCTTTTACCTTTCAAGACAGTCCAATTTATGTGGTCCAGTTTTGGGATTTGTACTCGTTTTGTTAGTAGCTCTGTACTAGTGACTTCCAGGTTCTGGGAGGGATCTTTATTTGCATATATGTTTGTTTTGCTTCCGCCTGGTTATGTTGTTATCTTAAGTTTTGCCTACTCTTGTTTCTGCCCTCAGATCCATTACTTGCTGTTCCGGGTTAGGGGTTGGCTTACCTACTGGTGGGTTATAGTAGGTGCCATCATGATTCGAGGAATCGGGTCGTGACAGAAGGTTACAAAAAGTTCCTTGGATTCCAACATTGTATTGCCAATGATAATGGTAAAATATGGTGTTTTTGGAATCATCTGGACAAATTGGATATTTTGGCCAATGAGGAACAACACATTACTCTAAAACTTAAAGACAATGTGGAGAACAATACTTTTATATTTCTGCAGTTTATGCCAAATGTTTCACCAAGGAGAGGCTAGATCTTTGGAAAGGCCTTGAGAATGTTTCTAATATGATCAATGGTCCATGGTGCGTTGGCGGTGACTTCAATGTCATTATAGAGGCTGATGACCTCACAGAGCCTACAAAAGTCTAGACTTCATAAGCACTATGGAGAATTGTGGGTGCTAGACCTTAGCTTTGTTGGTCCTAAATACACTTGGTGCAACAATAGAAGTCCGAGGAAGAGGATCTGGAAGAGATTGGACAGAATCCTAGTCAATGATCAATGGACTAAAAAGCTTCAACAAAATGTCATCAAGCACTTGGCTAGAACTGGTTCAGATCATAGACCTCTTCTTATGAAGAGTCACAATGATCAACATAATAGTAACAAATATTTTAAATTTCTCAATTATTGGACGGAACAAGATGATTTCTTGGATGTAGTTCAGGAAAGCTGGAACATGCCAGTGGTCGGTAATGCAATGTGGAGACTTCAGTGCAAGCTTAAGGCTCTCAGTACCAAACTCAGCCATTGGTCTAGAAACACCATTGGGGATATTAATGTACATGTGAATGAATGGGAAGCTAAGTTGAATATTCTGGAAGATCTTGGCTTGATAAATAACACTGATCATGATAGAATAGAGCTTAATAAAGGACATGTTGAGTACATTCAATGGTTAGGTATGCAAATTTCATTCATGAGGCAGAAGACTGATATTAAATGGTTTCAAGAGGGTGATTGCAACAACAAATACTTCCACAATGTTCTTAGAGATAAAAAGGAGAAGGCTACAACTTACTAGCATCAAGGATCATAGGGGCAAATGGATCAAAAGAGATGATAAAATCTCCAAGGCTTCTATCAACCACTTTGAGAGATTATATAATTTGAAATCCCACAAGATTAATCATAGACTTTTGGACTGCATCCCAGAAATCATTTCTCCTAAGGATAATATCTATCTCTCTAGCTTCCCGGATGAAAAGGTAATAAAAAATGCAGTTTTCAGCATAGGTGTCGACAGTGATGTTAGTCCTGATGGTTATAATGGAAAGTTCTATCAAGTCTGTTGGGAGATCATAAAACCTGATATTGTAGAGTATGTTTTGGAGTTCTTCAGTGGCAAAAGGCTCACTAAATACTTTACTCATACATGTCTGGCATTGATTCCGAAAGTGGACTTTCCTTCCACTTTCTCTGACTTGAGGCCTATTATTCTTTGTAATTTTACTAACAAAATAATTTCAAAGATTGTGTCTAATAGACTCAATCCTCTTTTACCAAATCTTGTGACTAACAATCAAAGTGGTTTTATTGCAGGAAGATTAATTACTGAAAATGTTATGCTGGCACAAGAAATTGTTCAGAGCATCAATAAGCCTAATACCGAAGGAAACATTGTCATCAGGTTGGATATGGCTAAGGCATATGACAAGATGTCATGGCCATTTATCTATTCTGTCTTAAAAAAATTTGGTTTCAACCATAACTGGATAGATGTTGATAGATAGTCTCTAATGTTTGGTACTCTATAATCATTAATGGAGCTAGAAAAGGATTTTTCACGTCTTCACAAGGATTAAAACAAGGAGACCCCCTTTCACCCTCACTTTTTATATTAGCAGCTGAAGTGTTATCTAGATCTCTGAATAACTTGATTGCTAACTCACACTTTATTCCTTTTTCAATGAATTGCAGGGTCCACAAATAAATCACTTAGCATATGCAGATGACATAGTGATCTTCAGCAGTGGTAATAGCAACTCTGTGAGACTTATCATGAAGATGATCAAGAAATATGAAAGATCCTCTGGGAAAAAGGTCAATGAGAACAAAAGTTTCTTCCTAACAGATACAAAAGCTAGTGCATATAGAATCAACAAATTGAGAAGTTGCACTGGCTTCATGGAGAAGAACTTTCCTTTCACTTATCTTGGGTGTCCCATTTATGTTGGAAGGAAGAGAGTACATTATTTTGATGACATGGTTACAAAAGTGGTTAAAAGACTAAGTGGATGGCATGACAAACTCCTTTCACTGGGAGGTAGGATGGTTCTTATTAAGAGTGTCCTTCAAGCTATTCCAACCTACTCTTTGTCAGCTATATGTCCACCAAAAACTTCTCTTCAGCTGTTAGAAAAACATTTTGCAAGGTATTTTTGGGATCAACAGGTGATAAAAGTAAATATCATTGGAGCTCTTGGCATAATTTATGTTTTCCAAAAGATGAAGAAGGTGTTGGTATTAGAAGATTGGAAGATATCACCAATTCTTTAGCAATTAAGAAATGGTGGAGATTCAGAACTATACCCTCTCTATTAGTAGACTTTTTGATGGCTAAATATTGTTCAAGGCGTCACCCTGTTGCAAAGAAGAAAGCAAACAAAGACTCTCAGTTATGGAAACAAATGATTAGTGCTAGAGACAATGTTGAATGCAGACTCTTTTGGAAAATCAATGAAGGAAATAACAACTTTTGGTGGGATAGTTGGAGTGGAAAGGGAGCCTTGGCGAATCTGGTTCCTAACATTGGAAGAAACTCGAAGGACACTGTTAGCAATTATATCAAAAATGGGAAATGGAATAGCACCAAAATCAAAGAAGTTGTTCCTGTTACTCTCGTACTTCCTATTTGTCAAGTAGATATTGGGTATCAATACCTTAGAGATGATGCTATCTGGATGGAGACTTCAGATGGCAGATTTTCAAATAAATCAGCATCAAATAGTTAGACAAAGGAAAGAACAGTCTCATGAAGATCTGAGCAGAATTTGGCACAGCTCTATTTCGATCAAATTTTCTCTATTAGCTTGGAGACTATATCTTGGAAAACTACCTTTTAGGGAGGTCATCTCTAGGTTTGGTTTAGCTCAACGAAATTCCACTTACCATTCGACTTGTTATTGCTACCAGATTCCAGTTAGTGACTCCATAAGCATTCATTTATTGATGGAGAGGTGGCTGACTACATTTGGAGATTTTTCGGAGCCCCCTTGGGTATTATACATCAACATTGGCCAGTGCCAAGAATCCTTAACAACTGGTGGAATGTGAAATCCATGAATAGCGTCTATAACATGGTTCTTCAAATCATGCCCATCATCATATGCTGGGAAATTTGGAGATCATGGACTTCTTGTAAGTTTGGAGATGCAAACAAATTTAGAAGAGGTTATATGAAACACGAGATTGCTTGGAATGTTAAGGCTGCAATATACAAAACCTTTCCAAATCTCAAATTGGATGACCCTTGGACATAAATTTGTGACAGCATTGAAAGACTAAGGCATATTGTCATTTGGAGGCAAGTTTCATGGTCTAAACCTTTGTTGGATGTGGTTAAAATCAACACTGATGCTAGTTATGATGTTACTAATGGAAAAGCAGGCTTAGGTTGTGTCATTAGAAACCACAATGGTGATTTGATTATGTCCTTTTCAATAGCTGTTCAATGTGGTAGTAACAACCAAACAGAAGAAGTAGCTGCTAACTATGGACTTAAATGGTGCATCCACAATGGTTTTACCAAAATGCAATTGGAGTTGGAGTCTCTTATAATTGTGGATATGTTGAACAATAGAGACACAACAAACCTGAAGCTCAGAAGGATCATCCAAGACACTATCCAGAACATGGATAAAGTGGACATCATTGTTTCTCACTATTATAGAGAAGCTAATAGTGTGGCTGATTTTTTCGTCAAACAAACTTATTCGAGTGGGCATAACACTTTATGTTTCTCCTACGAACAACTCCCAAGAGAAGTGAAAGGTCTATTTCAACTTGATAAATGTCAACTTTCTAATAAAAGGAGGCGATACAATAAGAATAACTTTTTTGTTAGTTGAATGTATATTTGTAAGTTTCATATGGGAGTTGTATTGTTTAGCTCTCATCTTTTGTAGATTGTAAGTTACAATCTAGTCTTGAGGTCAGGTCTTTGCCCCCATCCTTGTATTTTGCCTTGAATGAATGGGAAAGACGTGGGCCTAGTCAGACCCCTGACATCAGGGTGACAAACCTTGGTGATGGCAATTTTATATAAAAATAAATAAATTAATTAAAAAAAAAAGAATCTCTAGGCAATGGTGTTATGTCACGTGTCCTATATAATAAGAATGTGTCGTCAAGACTTGAACGATAAATTTATAATAGTTGTTAGATCAATTATATTGTACGGGATTGAGTGATGGTCTTCAAGAACTCACAAATCCAATCGATGAAAGTAGAGGAAATGAGGATACCTAAATGAATGTGTGGATATACTAGAGGAGAAAATATTAGGAGAATTTTTTTTTTGGGACAAGGTGGGCATGGCTTCAATGACACAAGATACGGAAAGCTGGATTGAGATTGTTTAAACATGTGAAGAGCATGCCATTATAATTAGTAACTAACATGCAAAATACGTCTGAAAAGTATACCATTATAATTAGTAATAGGTATTAAGTATTTATTCATGCGAATATCGTTAATTACTTTAAAGAATTATCAAATATAATGTCATCAAAGACAATTCTAACATCTTTGTAAACCGAAGATGTAAACCGAAGAATAGTTAAGATTGATATTCATATAGAAATAACTCTTGTAGAATTATACTGAGTATGTTATTGTTGTCTACATTAACTCTTAATATTTGGTTTCAAAAAATCAGATGGAAGGTCATGATCGAATATAGCATAGATTAACTTTCTGTATCTATAGGCCACAAATTTCGTTTACACATATAGTAGTACCAGTAGTAGAGAATTATCGAAATTGAACTTTATCATCAACATAAGATTCCTCACAGAGATAGCTTCTGCGGTTAGTGATTTCGATTCAACTCTAAGCTAGAAGTAAACCATTTTTCGTTGTTGCAAGGCAAAACAGAAGCACCACTATGAAGGTTCATGTTTTCATTCCGGGGAAAAATTGAGAATATTGGTCCCAACATATGTACAGGAATCAACATACTCAACAACTGCATCAGTTGTATTTGAAGCAGTACGACAATTATCCCTGATAAGAGAATATATGTGTTCGGTGCAGTCGAGCATATGTGTATGCCTCTCCATTTTGCAAACTTAGTTCTTCAATTATCAATTTGGTCTTCTGCTGAATAACCAGTTGTGAAACATCAACAACAACACATTTCACAAGGGCTTTATAAGCAATCTTTCCTGTCAAGTGTGTCTCAGTAAAATTAATTGTCTAAAGTGAAATTATAACAAGTGACCTTAATTAATATGCATATGTATACAAATATTACTCCCTCTGTTTAAAAAAGAATGACCCAATTTTCTTTTTAGTCTGTTTCAAAAGAATGATCCCTTTCTTTTTTTGGGCAACACTTTAACTTCAACTTTCCACGTGACATATTTAAGGCCATTAGATTAAAGGACATTTTGGTATATTTGACATTACTTTAATTTAGAATTACAAGATTGAAAAATCTTCTTTCTTTTCTTAAACTCTGTTCCAAATCAAATTAAGTCTTTTTTTTTTAAACAGAGGAAATATTAATTTAGTAATAACAAATAAAAGATCCCAAGAAACTAGGGAACATACAACAGAAAACATAACAAACAACAATCATGACTTTCAAAATAACGTACACTGTAATTGTTTATTTGTGAATAACAATAACTGTTGTTGTACTACCACAGCAGCCTCAAGTAACTGCCTGATTTTACCCTAAAAGTGGACTTCTTAGCAATTTGCAGCTTAATTCCATGGCTGATCAAAATAGCACCAACTACGATAAAGAAGAAGAGTATTCAATTATTATAGGCGATTTGTCAAAAGATGTAGTGGTGCAAATACTCTTCAGGCTTCCTGTTAGGGATCTGCTCCGATTTAGGTCTGTCTGCAAATCATGGTACAATTTCCTCAAGAGCCCTAATTTCATTAAATTGCACACCGCTCATCAAATTTCTTGTCCTGCTTCTACAATTATTGCTTATAATTATAACAGAGGGAATCATAATTATTTATGGCCTAATCTTTTTTTGCTCCATCTTCATCCTGTTATATGCAATATTGAACAAGATGATTTCACTATTAAACACCAATTGCCTTTACCTTTCGCTGTTGATGACGCTAAGGACTATGTAGATTTCGAGTTTTGCTACAATGGCTTAATTTGTTTGATAAAGGATATGTATACCTCACCAGTAGTCATCATCTGGAATCCCGCTACTCGGAGATATAAATGCATTAAGATTCCCTCTGAGTGCTCCAAATCTACTTATCTAAAACTCGGTTATCATCAACAAAGCAATGATTATAAAATTTTGCAAGTACCTTTTCGTAATGATGAATCATCAAAAATGGCTTGGGTTTATACCCTGAGTTCAGGTTAATGGAAAACTGTACCGTTCAGTCTTCTTATCCGAACTGGTTCCTGGGGTTCTCAGATTTCTCTGAATGGTTTTGTGTATTGGCCGGCTTCAGGCACGGAGGAATATATTATTTGCTTTGATCTGATTAAGGACGAATTCAAACTTTTAAACGTCTGATGATCGTGGATTTGATATACTACTTATTTGTAGAAGGCTTATAGTTTTGAGGGGATCACTTGCCATGATTGTTTCCATTGGTGATGGTTCTTGGGATACTGAGATATGGACGCTTGTGAATAGAAGTAGCAGCCTTCAACCATACTCTTGGACTAAGAAATTCATTATAGAACCTTTCTCCAAAGAAACAATCCCCGTGGGAATGTGGAATGCTGATAAACTTTTGGTCGAAGTTTTAAAAACTGATCACGCTCTCAAGCAAGTCTACTTTAATTATGATCTGGTTATGAAAGAGATGAACTATTTTCATGTGCCAAAGAAACAAGGTTTAGCATCGTTTATGATGCGTGAGCGTTATTTTGAGAGCTTAGAACTTGAAGATGGATTTGGCCAGGGATACTGAAATAACAAGTTTGTGATTCCTACTTTGATAGAGTAATGGTGTAACAAACTGAAATCCTCACTACATTAATAAGAGCACTGGAACATTATTACAACCTTAAGTTTCTAATTGCAATAATCAAACTACCGAATAACAATGGAAATATTGAAATAACAA
Source organism: Solanum acaule (assembly GCA_036250505.1). NCBI lineage: Eukaryota > Viridiplantae > Streptophyta > Magnoliopsida > Solanales > Solanaceae > Solanum > Solanum acaule. The sequence continues at coordinate 21,294 of JAJOOR010017368.1, forward strand.
GTAACTAAAGATAGAGATAAGAATGGAGATGAGAAACTTAGATTCTAGAAGAAGAGGAGATGACAATCATTTTCTTCAATATGCATAAACCCTTCTTTCAAACTCATTCTTCCTTTTAACCAAATGCTAATTGGGTCTGGATCCCAAATAAAACACTCCAACATTTTACTTGGCCCAATCTCATTCACCACTTCTAACTCATAGGCCTTTATAGAGCTAGCTTGGTTCACAACAAATGGCGCTATTAAGTATGCTTTGTTTTTAATTTTATTCCTTAGTTACTTTGATTAGTTTTAATATGCTTTCAATGGAAATGCCAGAACAGCTTAGAAATAAGTCATTCAAATCTGCTACAATTGGAGATTTGTTTTCGAAAATTGCTGTGTTCATTTATTGATTGCAGTAGATATATTAAGATGTTGAAAGTTTGAAACAGAATTCTATTTAATAATAACTCTGAACTATAAAAGAATTCTGTAATGGAATATTAGATTTACCAATTATTGTTAATTTTGAATAGAATCTCTAGGCAATGGTGTTATGTCCCGTGTCCTCTATAATAAGAATGTGTCATCAAGACTTGAACAGTTGAACGATAAATTTATAATAGTTGTTAGATCAATTATATTGTACGGGATTGAGTGATGGCCTTCAAGAACTCATAAATCCAACTGATGGAAGTAGAAGAAATAAGGATGCCTAGAAGAATGTGTGGACATACTAGGAGAGAAAATATTAGGAACAAATTTTTTTTGGGACAATGTGGGCATGACTTCAATTATCGTTAATTACTTTAAAGAATTATCAAATATAGTGTCATCAATTAACTTTAATTTTCTTCATGTTCCATGGATAAAAATTTTCTTTGCGATCTTTCGGATGGGAATGTCATGGTCGAATTTATTTACAATGGTGTAGTCAGTGAAATCTTTCGGATGGGAATGTCATGGTCGAATTTATTTACAATGGTGTAGTCAGTGAAAGACAACTCTAACATCTTTGTGACCGAATAATAGTTAGGGTTGATAAACGTAAATAAATTACTTTTGTGAAATTATATTAAGTATGTTCTTGTTGTCGTACATTAACTGTTAATATTTGGTTTCAAAAAATCGAATGTGAATATCAAGATAAGATCCATGTTTTCATTTCAGGAAAAAATGAAAATATTGGTCCCAACATATGTACACGAATCAACAGACTTAACAATCACATCAATTGTATCTGAAGCAGCAGGACGACGATCTCCGATAAGAGAATATATGTTGGGTGCAATCGAGCATATGTATCCTTTCGCATTTGTGTGTTCCTCTCTGTTTTGAAAATTTAGTTCTTCAATTATCCATTTGGCCTTCTGCTGAATAACTAGTGGTGAAACATTAGCAACAAAACATTTCACAAGGGCATTATAAGCGATCTTTGCCGCGTCTCAATAAAATTAGTGCTCTAAACTCAAATTATAATAAGAGTCCTTAAATATATACACATATATACAAAAATATTATTAATTTAGGAGTGCTTTTTTTTAGTTCTCACATACTATTTGTTTTCATGGTGAACTTGAGAATGTCGAGTTATTGTTGTTCATATTGTCTGAAATCCATTTTCAACCCTCGCGAATCGCGAATATGGGAGCTGCTACTGAGTACTGAGTGAACGGGCGAAAGGAGATTGGAGAGAAATCCTTATTTTGATCTTTTTAGTAAACTGATGGGGGTGCGGAGCAATAGGTCGAATTACTATATAAAGAAGAGTTAGTAAACTATAGGACTTCTTGTTCGAGTAGGAATATTTTGGTTTTTCTCGTTCCTTCTCTTCGATAAGAATAGGGATTTGAAATGATACAAAGGTATATTCTTAAAAGATATTAAGTGTTTAACTTCACAGAATAATATATTACTATTATTTATAAAAGTAAGTATTAATTCTAGTTATAACATATATATCATACATTTGTTTGTTGGATGCTGATGTAAAAACTTCATTTATTAATATGAATATTTAAGTAGTTTAATTCAATATTCTAAAATATTTTGTTAAAAAATAGATAGTTTTTTTTAATTTGTTATTTTTAATGTTCAATATTGTTTAAGTGAAATTAAAATTACAAAATTCACTTGTAAAATTCTAGCATTATCCTTGAGTCAGCCTGTTTGTAGCATTCAGCTCTGCTTGCTTATTGGTTTTAGCTTCTTGTCCTTGAAAAGCCCCTTCTTCAACTTCCACCATTGAGCGGAATACTGGTGCATGAGTTGAGCCAGTTCTGATTGTATCATAAACTGGAAAAAGTAGACCAAAAAAAAAACCTCAACCTTTGCCGCTGCATGTTCAGTTTCCTTCAATGTAGAGAAGAACTCCCGAGTTTCCCACCCTTAGAATCAAAGAGGTAAAGGTCAGGAATGTTACTTACGAACCTCCTTAGATTTTTCGGCCATTATGGCTGTTTTTGGTAGGAGTAGAACAAATATAATAGCCTCTTCTCAATGATCTTGTATATAGTTTGGGATGCCAAACTCAACTTATAACTTTTTGCACTCCAAGATCAATGCAGGCAAAGTTTTAACTTAAAAAAAAAGAAAAAAAAGAACTCCTGATGTAACAAACCCAATAACAAAGACCACTCAATTCAAATTCAAACAACCAACAAGTCTATTTCACTAAATCGTAATTGAAATTACGGAAAAGGGTCAAAATTGTCCCTGAACTATGTGAAATAGACCACTTATACCCTTCGTTACATTTTGGGATAAAAAATGCCCCTGCTGTTATCCTAAGAGACCACAAATACCCTCAAGAGTTAACACCCCAAATTTTTATTAATGTGGCAAGCCACGTGGGACTAATTCTTCCACCTAAGCGTTGCCAACTAGGATTCACTACAAAAAAACTAGACTTTTAGCGGCGACAACAGTCGCCACAAAAGCCCAGATAATCGTCACTAAAAGTTTTTAACATTAAATTCTAATTTTATGTTTTTTTCTTCATTATTTTTAAAAAACCAAAAATGATATCGATTAAGTAGGAGTTTGAAGACACTGTATGTTTTATTTTTATGTCATATGTAAATGTATAAAATGTACAATGATGCATTATATAGTAGGAGATTTGAATCGAGAAG
>JAJOOR010017369.1:0-26931 GCA_036250505.1 Solanum acaule
TTTAATTATCTCATTTGCTAATTTTGTTTTTTGTTCTTTTTCTTTTTGTTTAATTTCATACATTTCTTTTAATATTGCCAGCTCTTTTTCTAGTTCTATTATTTTAGTATTTTTTTACTTCTTCTAATTGTTGTACTTCCTTTTTTGCTTATTGTTTTATTTTTTCGATTTCCGTTTTTCTATCTATTTCTTCATTTTCTTTTGTTATTCTTATCATAGCAGTTAAACTATCTTCTAGTTTTACCGTTTTTTTTTTCTAACATTAAATTTAGATTGTCACCTATTTTCTTATATCTTCTTCTTAGATTAGAAAATATTATCTTTATTTTTAATCTGTCATAGTTTTCATATGTTTTTTCGTCTATGGCATATTCTTCCGTATTCATTTATAGATTGTGTTGAAGTTTATATTCTAAACTTTCTATTTGTATTTCTAGATATAAAATAGTTTTTCTTTGTGCTATTATAGATTTTTCACAAATTCCTGCAAATATGTTATTATTAAGTCTATTTTGCCTATGTTCTAATTCTTGTCTTTTCGCTATAATTATTTCAATAAGTTTATCTTTATATTCGTTATTCTCGCTATTCAATGTATCTTTAAATATTGAATATATTTATATTCTATTTTAGATATATTAGCTATTAATTGATCTAATTTTTTGTTATCAGTTTTTGTGATATTAAGTTGTTTATATTCCGGATATAATTTGTTTAATTTTCTTCTTATTTTTCTTAACTTTCTACTAGTATGTTTCTTACTATGTTTCTTGTTGGTTTGTGGCTGTTCTTTTGCAAAAATTTGAGTCTCGGTTTCGATCAATACCGATGACTTGAATAGTGCTCTTAATTGAAAGAATATGAATGCACGGCTACGACGAGGCCAAATGAAGTTGCATAAACAATATGTGAACTCTTTGCATCTCGTTGTGGTTAGCCATTTATCGAATTGATTCTCTTGTAATGACCATTGCACACTAGCGAAAGTGTGTAGTCTTGTTTGACTTAAGTGTCGATGCCTTGTGTGATTAGCTTGCTTTGAACCATGCATGAATAAACCTAGAATTTGCCCCATTAGTCTGATTGAATTAGAAAGGTGTCCTCTTGAGATGATCTTAGGCAACTTTAAAGAGTGTGAGCCAAATTTGACATATACCTCTTTTGTGGCCTACCCGTGAGCATGTGAAACTCTTTTGAACACCCTTTGAGCCTTACCTTTCTTTGGAAGAACCTTGATGAACCTTAGACCTTACTTGACCCACTACCTATAATCCTCTTGATGTGTGGTTTAGCGAATAGCGAACTTAGGCCAAAAGCCTAAGTTGGGGGTGTGGTGAAAAGGAAAAGGAGAAGTCAAGAAGTGCAAGAAAAGTCCCTCTTAACCCATGGTATTGCATAAAAATGGAACCCCTTAAAAAAAACTGTAGAATAAAGTACAAAGGAAATCGGGTTTCCAAGCAATCCATGGAGGTGAATAAAAAGATGACTAAGAAGCACTAGAAAAATAATTTATAAAGGAAAAGAAGGGAATGCCTTGAGAATACCACATCTCATGAGAAAAAAAGTCACTGAGCCTAAATGACCATACCTTTGCACTCATCCCCATTACAAGCCGTAGAAAGACCTTTTTGATCTTGAGTGAGTTGGACCGAAGATCGATCGAAAAATAAGGGCAAACCTATGGGTGAAAACATGCATTGTGTTCCTCTTTTTGAGTGTGAGCGTTGCATTTGATTCCTGATCTTGAATTGATTAACCTCTGTGTGTGAAGATGGAATCATTCTTTATGTGAGGGCGTTTAGGTACTTTTTGTTGAGCTTGAACTTGCACAAGTAGCAAGTATTGCGAGCATGAGAATCTTTGGTAATAGTGTGTCACAACTTGAATCTTTGAGTACACAATTCATCCTTGCATAAGTAAATTGAGTCTTGTTGTGTGCATTTATGATTGAGTCATGTGTAGCACTGTTTGAGACACCATTTTTGAACGGCTGAACTCAAGTTTGCTTGTGGACAAGCAAAAGTTTAAGTTGGGGGTGTTGATGAGTCCACAAATTGGACTCATTTAGGGCTTTATTTTGATAGAAATAGTGTCCTCAAATGCTTATTTTGTCTCAAAATTGGATGAAAACTCTTAAGTTTCAGGTATTTGAAGTTTTAGTGGAAGCATGGACACTTAGGTGCAAAAAGGACCAAAAGGATGAAAAGAACAAAGAAGTTGAAGCCTGAGCATCGCCAAGAACACTTGGTGATTCGCCGAAGGGATGCACTCCGCCCTTTGTTCCAGTACGCGAAGCCCTAAAGGAGAAAGATCAAAAAGGCGATAAAAGGAGCACTTGGCGCTTCACCGAATAGTTCCGCGAAGCTGTACTACAGTGCCCAATGGTCCAGAACATGAAGATGCTGAAGGAAAGCACGAAACGACGATGTGATAGAAGAAGGGCGAGTCACCGAGTTATTCGGCGGCCTCGACTAACCTCGCCGAGCAATCCACCAGCACTTATTTCTGAAGTCTATAAATACTAAGCTCTTTATTAATTTTAGGAGAGTCAAATTATTATTATAATTTTCACAATAGAATAGTACTTTTTTGGGATATTTTCTCTCAACTTTGGAGAGGGTTTTTTGGGAGACTTGAAGAAAGAATAATTTCATCTTCCCCAAGTTAGAAGTGGATCTTCTCCATTCTTCTTCCTTTGCTTAAATCAAGTTTTAATTCCTTATACCCATTTGATTTTAGTATCATTTTAGGTGTATTTTGTTATTTCTTGATGTGTGGCTAAAAACCCCCATTGTTGGGGTGTGATTTAGCAAATATGTGTTGATATTATTGTTGGGACTTGTTTGCTGATAGGTTAGATGTATTTTAATGGTGATTTCACCTAGTGGTTGTGGTTTAATTTAATGGGTTTGTAGTTGCAAATACAAAACCACCCATGTGTTTTCGGCTTGAGAGAGAGAAAGGTCACGAAATCAAGACCGCTAGATTGATGGCCTAAGGAGTGGATCGACATGAGGTTCTGCCCGAGAGGGTGAGCCCTAGTCCCATATCCTAACACTCAACTCGAGAGAGTGAGTGGGGTAAGGCATAGGGTGGCCTTCATGCGGCAAATGGGTGTCCGAGAGGAACCCATTTGAAACGTGGTAAGTTGCCCGAGAGGGAACTTATTTCCATCTAAAGCTTAGCCTAGTCACTATTATCTTGCAAATTTCCTATCGAAAGCATGTACCCAACGATTTATCTCAACTTGTATTGCGGTCACACCCCAAGAACTTTTCCCCATACTAGATTTTCTTGTTATTTTTGTTGTTTTTACTACTTATGACAAAACCCCCAATTGATATTTGACACTTTTGTATCACCTCCTTTAATTTACTATGTTTTTACTCGTTAATGTCTTTAGCTACAACTAGTTAGAGATAAATTTTATTTTTCTATCAATTCTCACAACCACTCCCTTGGGACACGACCCCAACTTTTAGTTAGGTTGCTATATTATCGAGTGTCTAACCTACGGTACGAGTGTCTACGATCGTCGATAATATTGTAACCTAACTAAAGGTTGGGGTCGTGTCCCAAGGGAGTGGTTTTGAGAATTGATAGAAAAATAAAATTTAGCTCTAACGAGTAAAAACATAGTAAATTAAAGGGGTTGACACAAAAGTGTCAAATATCAATTGGGGTTTTTGTCACAAGTAGTAAAAACAACAAGAAAATCAAGTATGGGGAAAAGTTCTTGGGGTGTGACCGCAATACAAGTTGAGATAAATCGTTGGGTACATGCTTTCGATAGGAAATTTGCAAGATAATAGTGACTAGGCTAAGCTTTAGATGGAAATAAGTTCCCTCTCGGGCAACTTACCCTGTTTCAAATGGGTTCCTCTCGGACACCCATTTGCTGCATAAAGGCCAGTCTACGCCTTACCCCACTCACTCTCTCGAGCTGAGTGTTAGGATATGGGACTAGGGCTCACCCTCTCGGGCTAAACATCATGTCGACCCACTTCTTAGGCCATCAGTCTAGCGGTTTTGGTTTTGCGATCTCTCTCTCTCACAAGCTGAAAACACATGGGTGATTTTGTATTTGCAACTACAAACCCATTAAATTAAACCAGAACCACTAGGTGAAATCACCATTAAAATACATATAACCTATCAGCAAACAAGACCCAACAATAATTTCAACACATATTTGCTAAATCACACCCAAAAAATGGGGGGTTTTTAGCCACACATCAAGAAATAACAAAACACACCTAAAATGATACTAAAATCAAACGGGTATAAGGAATTAAACCTTGATTTAAGCAAAGGAAAAAGAATGGAGAAGACCCACTTCCAACTTGGGGAAGATGAAATTCTTCTTTCTTCAAGTCTGCTAAAAAAAACCCTCTCCAAACTTGAGAGAAAATATCCCAAAAAAGTACTATTCTATTGTGAAAATTATAATAATAATTAGACTCTACTAAAATTAATAAAGAGTTTAGTATTTATAGACTTCATAAATTAGTGTTGGCGGATCACTCGACGAGGTTAGTCGAGGCCGCCGAATAACTCGGCGACTCGCCCTTCTTCTATCTCATCGCCGTTTCATGCTTGTATTCAGCATCTTCACATTCTGGACCATTGGGTGGTATTGTACTGCTTTGCGGAACTATTCGGCGAAGTGTCGACTGCTCCTTTCATCGCATTTTTTATCCTTCTCCTTCAGGGCTTCGAGTACTGGAATAAAGGGCGGAGTGCGTTCCTTCGGCGAATCGCCAAGTGTGTTTGGCGATGCTCAGGCTTCAGTTTCGTCCTTCTTTTCAGCCTTTTTGTTCCTTTTTGCACCTAAGTGTCCATGCTTCCACTAAAACTTCAAATACTTGAAACTTAAGAGTTTTCATCATATATTGAGACAAAATAAGCATTTGAGGACACTATTTCTATCAAAATAAAGCCCTAAATGAGTCCAATTTGTGGACTCATTAGAGGGCTGAGACACAAACAAAAGAGGTTGAAAGTGACCCAAAGTTAAATATTAATGATGGTGATGTTGTAGCCCTAACCATGTAACCTCCAATCAAGATAACTCTTCCTTTTCCTCAAAGATTGAGGAAGTAAGATGATAATGCAAAGTTTCAATTTTTTTTAGAGATGGTGAAAGACCTGAAAGTAAATATCCCTTCGGTGGATGCACATACCAAAATGTTAGGTTATGCAAAGTATACGAAGGAGTTGGTAACAAAAAAGTGACGGATAGATAGTGAAACAATTGAAATTCTACAAACTTATGGTGCGGTCGTGACCAAAAATACAATCCTCAAGAAAGATGATTTGGGAACTTTCACTATTCCATGAACCAATGGTACATGCACATTTCCAAAAGTTTTGTGCGATCTTAGTGCAAGCATAAATATAATGCCATTGATGGTCTTTAATAAGCTTGATCTTGATGATTAGAAACCGACAAATAGGTGACTCTTGATGGCTAATCGTTCAATAAAAAGACCAGTTGGTGTGGTCTATGATGTTATAGTAAAGGTGGATAAAATTGTATTTCCCACCAATTTTTTAGTGTTGGATTGCGAGATTGATAATAATATATCAGTTATCCTTGGTAGACCATTTTTGGCAATAGGAAATGCATTGGTTGTTGCGGAGAGTGGTGAGGTGAAATTTAGGGTCAAAAGAAGAGGTTAGTTTCAATGTTAACAAATAGATGAAGTATCTAAGTGATATGCACGTTCTGTCTCACTTGGATCAAATCAATGAGGCAGTAGCAAGTATTGGGGAAGCAACATATAGTGGAAAGTCATTGGTAGCTATTTTATTTGATTATGATCCTGCTGAAATAAACGACTATGATGAAGTAGTAGTTGTTCTTGTTGGTGTGGTCTCAGAGGCTTCATATTAGAAAAAGTTAGACCTCAATTTGTCTAGTTGACAGTAACCACCGGCCAATCCTTCTATTATTGAGCCACCGAAATTAGAGTTGAACGAACTTCCCCCTCATCTTAAATATATTTTCTTGGGGGACAACAACACACTACCGGTGATTATAATTCCTAGTGATCTCAAAAATGGCATGTGGAGTTGTTGATCAAAGTGTTGAAGAAGCATATTAGAGCATTGGCGTAGTCAGTTGCAAATATAGTTGGAATTTCTCTGAGTGTGTGCACTCACAAGATAAATCTAACTGAAGGGTGAAAGTTAAGGATTGAGTACCAAAGGAGGTTAACTCCGACAATGCAAGAAGTTGTAAATTAAGATAATAAAGTGGTTGGATGCGGGAGTTATTTTCCCGATTGCAAATAGAAAATTGGTAAGTCTTGTTTAATGTGTCCCTAAAAAGGGTGGTATAATGATAGTCCCAAATGAGAAGGTTGAGCTTGTCACTACTTGATAATGCTCAAATTACCCTCCAAAACCAATCAAAAGAGTGAGCGATCATAGTCAGTAAAAATACCAACGAGCAGACGGGGTCGAATCCCATAGGGAATGGTATATCGTAGAAAATTCCTTATCAAGAAATTTGAACTTTAAATTAGCTCATTTGTAATATTTAGAAAAATTTGGTGGATGGTACCACCAACTTAATTTAAATCTTTGGTTATCAATTATCGCAATCAAACAAAAATTAGGATGAAATCGAGAGTTAACAAGCAATCTAGGGGTGCGGGGATTGGAAATCGACATCACAGGGGTGATTATGCTGCTCTATAGTGATGAACATTCATGAAAAAGATAAATCATCATCATTGACGCTAATCATCTTTTGATCTCAAAGTATCTATGCATAGAATCTCATTTCGGTCTCATCTTTATGTCATTTCTAAACAACCCACTACCTTACTCTACTGTATCTTCCAAGAATATGGTAAATAGATCCGTCCCATAACCTCTCTTTCAAGAAATCCATATACATAAAACCTTGGTGAGTTGAAGTTTAGGGTCAATGAAGAAGAGGTTAGTTTCACTATTCACAAATCGATGAAGTATCTAAGTGATATGAACGTTCTGTCTCACTTGGATCAAATCAATAAGGCGGTAGCAAGTATTGGGGAAGCAACATATAGAGGAAAGCCATTGGTAGCTATTTTACTTGATTATGATCAAGCCGAAATGAGCGACTATGATGAAGTAGTAGCTGCTCTTGTTGGTGTGGTCTCAGAGGCTTCATATTAGAAAAAGTTAGACCTCAATTTGTCTAGTTGACAGTAACCACCGGCCAAGCCTTCTATTATTGAGCCACCGAAATTAGAGTTGAACGAACTTCCCCCTCATCTTAAATATATTTTCTTGGGGAACAACAACACATTACCGGTGATTATAATTCCTAGTGATCTCAAAAAATGGCATATGGAGTTGTTGATCAAAGTGTTGAAGAAGCATATTAGAGCATTGGAGTAGTCAATTGCAAACATAGTTGGAATTTCTCCGGGTGTGTGCACTCACAAGATAAATCTAACTGAAGGGTGCAAGGTAAGGATTGAGTACCAAAGGAGGTTAACTCCGACAATGCAAAAAGTTGTAAATTAAGACAATAAAATGGTTGGATGCGGGAGTTATTTTTCCGATTGCGAATAGAAAATGGGTAAGTCTTGTTCAATGTGTCCCTAAAGAGGGTGGTATGACAGTAGTCCCAAATGAGAAGGTTGATCTTGTCTCTACTTGATAATGCTCAAATCACCCTCCAAAACCAATCAAAAGAGTGAGCGATCATAGTCAGTAAAAATACCAACGAACAGACGGGGTCGAATCCCAAACCAATCAAAAGAGTGAGAGATCATAGTCAGTAAAAATACCAACAAAGAGATGGGGTCGAATCATATTGGGAATGGTATATCATAGAGAATTCCTTATCAAGAAATTTGAACTTTAAATTAGCTCATTTGTAATAATTAGAAAAATTTGGTGGATGGTACCACCAACTTAATATAAAGCTTTGGTTATCAATTATCGCAATCAAATTAAAATTAGGATGAAATCGAGAGTTAACAAGCAATCTAGGGGTGCGGGGATTGGAAATCGACGTCACATAGTTGTGATTATAATGCTCTATAGTGATGAACATTCATGAATAAGCTAAATCATCGTCATTGATGCTAATCATCTTTCGATCTCAAAGTATCTATGCATAGAATTTCAATTCGATCTCATCTATATGTCATTTCTAAACAACCCACTACCTTACTCTATTCTATCTTTCAAGAATATGGTAAATAAATCCGACCCATAACCTCTCTTTCAAGCAAGCCATATACATAAAACCTAAATTGCTAGTATTGAACTGATTACCCATTCCAATTAATCTCTTTCAAGCATCAACCGGAGATCATAAGTAGGAATAAAGTTTTCAACCTTAACCCATAAGTTAACCCCATGGTAATTAGACCAAATTCATGCATGAACAATAAAAAACAGAGCATAGCACAATACCCACTACATTAAATCAACACCCAACCCCATTTAAGCACCCCTAGGTCTTGGGTTTCAGCCACCCATCACAAAAAGTAAATAAAGTATACCTTCTATGAAAGCAGCCATGGGTAACTTGAAATCAAGTAATTAAGAGTAAAACCACTTTGAAATTTACTTCAATATATCAAATTCAAACTTCAAATTATAAAACCCAAAGAACTAGAAAAAGTGTTCTTTCAAACGTAAAGTATTCTCACTTCCCAAAAATCTCAAAACTAACTCAGTAGTCTAATTCTCAGAACTCACTCATCGAACTCTCTTGCAATTTTACCCTTAGGGATATTTATAGTTTCCCAAAATTTGGCCCAAAAATCTACTTTATAAGTGATTCAGCGACGTTAGTCAGGTTCGCCAAGCCTGATCGATGACTCGCCCTTCGCTCCTCAGATCGCCTTGTGATGCTTAGGCTTCAGGTGTTTGAACCTCAATTGACAAACTCGCTTGAGTCAGCCTTTCATGTCCGATGAATCGCTGAATACAACCTTAGTTCACTATTCGAGCATTAAATCTTTACCTTGGCACTCTGTCACTTTAGGCGTTGTGCGTCAGAACTGCCATTCTAACTCAGTGCATCACCTTTTCTTCTGGAGTTAACTGACCCTCTTTAGTAGACACAAGTGCCATGTACTTTAAATTTGCACGAGGTCTAGCTCAGTTGGCAATCCGCCCTTCATATTAGGCGATCAACAATGTTCACTTTGCACTTCTTTTTGTATTTTTGTCCATTCTTTCACACATCAATCTTTGCCTTGTCCAATTCCCTTCATAGCTGCAAATCACCAATATTTGATTAGATAAGGACAAAGTTAGGCATTTATGATACTACTTATTGAGATAAATTGACCTGAAATGAGTACAGATCTACCACTCATCACTATTAGGCCCATGATGGTGTGGTGAGTGTGTATGGATTGTCGGAAATTTAATTCATGGAAAAAGAATGACCATTTCCCTATGCCCTTAATTGATCAAATGCTTGATAGGCTTGTGGGTAAAGGATGGTATTGCTTTCTCGATGGGTATTCTGGGTAAAATCAAATCTCCATAGCACCGAGGATCCAGAAAAAATGAGTTTCACTTGCCCCTATGAAACTTTTGCTTTCAAGTGAATTCCTTGTGGATTATGCAACACATCAGCTACTTTCCAATGGTGCATGCTATTAATATTTGTTGATTTGGTAGAGGAATCTATGAAAGTATTCATGGATGACTTTTTGATTGTTAGGGATTCATTTGAAGAGTACTTAAAGCATTTAGAGATGGTACTCACAACAACATTTTATGTTTACAACCACCCTAGAAAAGTGTGACCTAAAACTATGAAAAAGTGTGGCCTTTGATAAAAGGCCACACTTTTTTACTTTAAGCCACACTTTTCCAGGGGTGGCTGAAAGAGGCGTAACCTTAGAGTTTAGGCAACACTTTTCAAGTGTTGCTTTGTCAGCTATGGTTAAAAGCGTAGCCTAAAAGGCAAAAAGGCCACGCTTTCCAGTACCTCCAATAGCAACATTTCTATCTCACACAACTACACTTTCAAGCGTGGCCTTTGCTTCCTCATTGCCCACGATTTTAAAGTGTTGCCTTTTCTATCTAATGTATGACAACACTTTGAAGTGTAGTCCTTGCCCATGTGCATACCACAATTTACAGTTCTATGGCTACACTTTTAAGTGTGGTTATATTATTTTGGCTATAAAATATTTATATGCCACAATTTCTAATTAATAAACACCAATATTGTTTTGCAATAAATAATCTCAAGCATTAAATTGGCTAATAAGTAATTCAAATATATAGATTTGCAATAAACTTCAAAAGATAGTATCATGTCTTGTGTACATACACATACTTATAAAGCAATATTCTAAATATGTGTAAACAATAGTTTAAAAAGTACTCTTACAATAGTTCAATATATTCTAGCAATGAATATATTTCACAAAATCAAACATAACGTATTCAAAGTTTTACAATAGTTCAAAAACTGTTCATCATCCACTTCAATGAGATCAAATTGACTTGTGGCGACCCTTCAAATTTGATCACCTCTATTTCCCTACACATTTAAAATGTACAACAAATCAGATTGTAGCAGTTATAGAAGAGGCAAGAAGTTCCAGATTGCAGACTGCAGATTTTTTGAATTCTAGATTGCAGATTGCTGCAGATTACAGTTCCACGTTCCAGATTCCAGATTGCATATTACAGTTCCAGATTGCAGGTTTCAAATTACAGTTTACAAATCAAAATTTAACAACCAAAAACTTTTAGAATTTTGTAGTCCACTTTAGGCCAAAGAACAAGGGCAGCAGGAGAAAAATCCCAAGACAGTTTAATGCAGACATGTAAATCAGGATAGCAGTCGCACAAAACGAAGCATGGAAAAAGAGGAAACTCAACACCAAACAACATCAAAGTGTACACTTTTTCAATCAATGGAACCTGGGATATCGAAAAGATCATTAAAACTGCACCTTCGGATCTTGTCGCGACCATTCTTGCGACTCAAATTCACTACCAGCCCATGGTTTCTGATCAACCAATCTGGAAGCCCAATGCAAATGGAGAATTCACTTGCTCGTCTGCCTGGGATCAGATTAGAGAAAAAAGAAACCAAAGTTTCTGCTGTCACAACCTGTCAACTATTTATGCTGCTATAAACTAGGAAAGACACACTGTTTAAATAGTTCTTTCACAGTAAATGGGAAGACACACTGATTCTCGATTGGACCTCCACTACTTATGAAACAACAGACAAATGATCATGAGATTCTCTTTGTAGAATTCCATGGAAAAATAAGAAGATCGAGTTGATGGATGATTAAGCTTAGCCCAAGGGATAAAATGTATAACATGGAGAAGGAAAGCCCTTAAAACATGCAAGAAAGTATACCTTTGCCAAAATATACTTCTCCTTTTTATGAAAGGCATCTTTGGGGCTTGGCTTGGAAGCAGATTGAATGGCATCAACATTTGTTAATCTGAATGAATTAATCATTTTACATGAGCTAACACCAACAGAACATGCATGAGCTAACACAAACAAAACATAGTTTCTAAAAATATTTGAGCTAAATGCATGTTATGTCATCATGGCACATGGGAACATTTTCTATCCGACAATGTGTACTGAATAGATAGGCTGACCCAGGTAGAATGTCAAATTGTAATGGAAAAATAGATTGTATATTAACTAGTTCAATTGAAGAATGAATAGAAGCGTGGAAATAATCCTGGGAACTGTTAAGTTGGAATTTTGTGATCTTTGATATCTCTCAACAATTCGTCTTTTCTTGGCTGGGAGAGGACCTTTCACATTAAATCTGAACCCAAATATCAATAAACATACAAGATCTATAGAAATTTATACCCATGCAAAAATTACTTTCTTGTATATATTATCAACTAAAGGTACATACCCGTCACTTGGAAGTTAGCAGCTCCTCCCACACCGAGTTACTATAAGAATTACCCAATGTGCAGAATAGATCCAAGATGGTAGGCTCCCAAACCCTGACATCTAATAATATGGACCTTACCTGCAAATGATAAGTATCTCAAATATCAATCAACTCAACAGGCCCATAGATCTTTCATTTTGTTACTTTCTCGGGGCAGCAACTGAAAACCAGTTATACTTCAAAATACATTTCCAAAAAAGATCCAATAGCTACTAACCTTCCATAATGAATAGTGCATTGTCATGAAAGTAATGAAAATACTCATAGTCTCAAATATAAATGCATGTGGACCAGTACAAAATTGAATAAACACCGTGAACTAAATGGAATTAATCTTTTTTTTTTAAGAACAAGGCAGATGTTTGTAGACAAGTGGAACAAAGAAATTTCAACATGGATAGAGATATACCTTTGAGATATGAACACCAAGGTTCTGATGAATGCCCGGGCATTCTATACAAATTAGGATGCCAAGATTTAGAGAAGCCCAATCAGGTTCTGAAGCACCACAATCAGAGCACTTGTCATTTCCAGGAACTTCTCTGAGAATCTTAGAAACAAAATCAGACTGATTGACTCTTACGGAATCTAGGGCATTTTCATCATTAACAGACACTTGAATATTCAAAGAACCAGCATAGGTATTGTTGCTACTAACAATGTCATTTTAGTTAAGGTCGCAAGTATCACCACAGTTGAAGCATATAGATTTTAGTTAAACTTATTTCTTTCTTTTCTAGTCTTGGTCGAGTTGGTTCATTAAATGGCCAGTTATTAGGAATTTGGATATGCAGATAGATATAACATAGTTTGTGCAGTAATAGAATATTATGTTGTCTGGTGCTATATTTATACCCTTTTAAAGTTAAAAATAATTCAATAACTACTCTTCTGTGACAGTAAGCTAGGGCCAGTTCACTGTCAATGTGAAACCTATAAAGATTTCAGATGATCAGTTCACATTCTTTATTAATTTCTATCATCATATTCCTAAGGCACAATATCTAATGTCTCGCACAATGAAAGAGATAAACAGAGCATAGATTATTTAAAATCATGTAATGATGCATATGAAATTAAATTTGATCCTATTAATTATTGTATCAACATTCAAAGACAATGCTTGGTAAATCAAGTAGTCACCTTAGGCTTCAACTTAAAAACTTGATCAAGAAGTTAACTACATATTCATATGCAGTAATGACAAGTAATAGTGGTAAGATTTCCTATGGAATGTGTTATAAGACATGCTAGAGGTTCCCAGATACAACAAAAACTGAGGTGGAATAAACTTCAATTCGAAAAGATCTATCTTATTGTGTTACAAAAGATTTTTACCTCATCTTATTTATATGTTGTAGCTTTGCCTCGTCTTGTTATTAATGTTGTTTGCATCACATTCTTAATCTGCACACATCACCTTTATTGTATGACCTGCTTAAGAATTTGCCATGTTTAACTTAGTTTATACAGCTTTTTCTGAGAAAAATTAGAAAATAATTTATATGTATGCAGAACTTTGAGTAAAAGAAGAAGCAACCCAAAAAATTGATTGTTACAAACAAAGAAAGTGCTGTAAAAATTCACCAACACAAAGAGCTAAAATAAACACCAAGATAGAAAAATAAAGCCAGTTAAAAAATGTTTAACAGAGGAAGAAGCTGATGAAATTTGAGACTCACAAAAGGGTAAAATGAAATTGTGAAAGAGAAGAGAAAGAGAGAAATAAGAATGACAGGAACTGAAGAAAACAAAAATGTCAATTTGTTCATTCAAATATGCTTTTTTCAGTTCTAATAATGGTTATCCAAGAAGCTCGTAATTTTGTTGAGTTTTTCACTCACTATAACCAGAATTGAATCTATTACAACAAATGAGATGATATCAACACAAGAAATAATATCAGGTCATTCAACTTCAACTAATCTCTTAACAACATTAATGAATGAGAAGCCTTAAAATATTAATTAGGATTGACTTGCTTTTCAGTCCAATTTCCAATATTTGAAGTGAAATTAAAAGGCACAGATCCATCACTTCCATCCAAAGATCAAATTTAAAAATAAAGAAGCAAAACAAAATCAGGAACAAAGCAAATTCAGTAAGAACATAAAGAAACTCTATATGTGAAATAGGGGAAAGGTCATCACTCCCTCTGTTTCATTTTACATGTCATAGTTTGTCTGGACACAAAGTTCAAGAAATAAGAACGACTTTCAAATTTTATTATCTTAAACTAAATATTCATGCAATGCATCAAAATATCATATGAACCTTATGGTTTTAAACATGTCATGCAACAATTCTTTTGCATGAAGAGCATTCCAAACATGGAGGAGTTAGCATGAAGAGCATTCCAAACAAGTTTTGTCTTCTCATGCATTAACATGGAAAGTATGTGTAGATACAAACTTGGGCAAATGAATGTCTTGTTTACTTGTACTTGCACTATTACTTGAACTTGTTTCTAAAAAGAAAAACATAAAACTCTTGATTTATTTGCCCTTGTACGTGTGTAATGTTCAGCTTTCACCCAAAGTAAAGATACAGTTGTGACATGAGATTTCTTATAAACCAAAAGATTGGCAAGGCCAAAGCTCGAAAAATGAAGCTCTAGATTCACATAGAGGAGAGGTTAAACTACAAATTTAAATAAGTAATGCATTAGAAAGTGCAACTAATGAGCAGCAGTAACAAATTTGTTGTCTGATTCACTTTCCATGACCATTATTCATATTAAAACACATTCACAAACAATCCTGTAAGCAACATCAATTCTTATTGCTAAAGCAACAACTTTATCCATTGAGTACCATGGTCACTGGTTAATGCTAAAGCAACAAACATAAGCTATAAATCTAATGAAAACTTATAAAGTCTAAAGAAGATGTTGAAACAGATTTGCACCTAAACTACAGATTTCAACTAAATAAAATATCCAACTTTTTAAAACACACACGAACTAATACCAAGAACTGAAATTGAAGTAATTTTATTCAATCCAATTATCATTTATTTATATTTATGCCGTAATTTTAACCCTAATTCCTAGAAGCTTTCTCCATTGTCAACTCTCAATTTTTTCTAACGATTTCCACAAGCTCTCTATTGAAGCTTCAGGTCCCTAATACAAAAATTCGAAAGAAATTTAACTCGACATTCAAATTTTTCAAAAAAATAGGTACATAGAATAATTACTCACTCCCTCTCTCACACACACACATATTGTGCCATAGAGTGGAGTGAGAACGAGAAGAAATCTCAAATTTTGTTAAGATTTGTGAGAAGATGTCAAAACCCTACCTGAAATGTTGTTGGTGACGAAAATGATTTTGGCTGAAGTAAATTGAAGCAGAAACGTAACAGCTTTAAAACCCAACCTCCTTGTAGTGTTGACATAGAAGATGTCAAAATCTGCCTCGTTGAAGTGTTGGAGAAGAATGTAAAAACTTGTTTTTCCAACCTAATGCCAAAATTGATTTAGGGAAAATGTTAGGGAAGAGGCGTGTTCTTCAAACTTGGAGAGAAAAGGCGTGATATTTTTTTGATATGGGGTAAAAGAAAGTTTTTATGTTTTATGAATTTTTTTTTCTTGCCCAATAAAAATTGGAGGGAGAGTTAAAAATGTTGGAGGGAATATAATATTTTGGTGAAAATTTAAAGGCCACATTTGTAATGTGTTGTTTTTACAATTAGAGTAATAGAACACTTTAAAAGTGTAGCCATATATGTAAATAGTTATTGCCAATTATATCATACTGTAACAACGCTTAAAAAGTGTAGCTTATACCATTAAAGAGTACACTTTACAAGTGTTGCCAATATTATTGAAGCCAAAAGTTAAAAACTTGGGCTACGCTTTAAAAGCGTCCCCAAAAATATTTTAGACAACACATTTTAAGCGTTGTTCAGATTTAGTGTGGCCGTAGGCCTAAAATGTTGTAGTGACTTCAAATATGTGTGGATTTAAACTTGGTTCTTAATTAGGATAAATGTCATTTCATGGTTAAGGAAGGGATCATGCCTGGGCACAAAATCTCTGGAAAGGGAATTGAAGTAGATCGGGCCAAAATTAAAGTGATTGATAAGTTACCTCCCCCAAATTCAGTGAAGGGAGTGCAATGTTTTCTTGGCCATGCCAAATTCTACCGGCGATTCATTAAAGATTTTTCAAAAATGGCTATTCCATTGTGTCGACTACTTGAGAAAGAGAGTGTTTTCGAGTTTGATGCCGCTTGTTTGAAGGCTTTTGTAAGCTTGAAAGAAAAGCTTGTCTCAGCCCCTGTCATAATAGCCCTTGATTGGAATCTTTCTTTTGAAATGATATGTGATGCTAGTGGATTTGCACTTGACATTGTTCTTGGGCAGTGGAAGAATAAGTTATTTCATCCCATTTATTATGCTAGCAAGACCTTGAATTCTGCTAAAAAAAGTTATATCGTTGTTAGCCATTGTGTATGGGTTTGAAAAGTTTAGATCATATTTGTTGGGTACCAAAGTTGTTGTGCATAGTGATCATGCCGCTCACTCTATGGCAAAGAAATAAGCCAAAACTAGACTAATTTGGTGGGTGCTTCTTCTCCAAGAACTTGATTTTGAGGTGAGAGATAGAAAGGGGGGCTAAAACAAAGTGGATGACCACCTATCGTGGCTTAAAGCATATGTCGTGGTGGCTGAGGGAAGAAATATTAATCATGCTTTCCCTGATGAATCAGTAATGTTGATATCCCAGACCTCAGTCCCTTGGTATGCAGATTATGTGAACTTCATTGTATGTGGGTTGTTACATGAAGATTTGAGTAGCCATCAGAAGAGAAAATTCTTGGTTGACATGAAAAAGTATGTATGGGATGAACCATTCCTTTTTAGGAAATGTGCTGACAATATTATCCGGTGTTGTGTGCCTGAAGTGGAGGTGCAAGAGATACTTGAAACTTGCCATGCTTCACCAGCGGGTGGAGATCATGGAGGAATACGAACAACTTCCAAATTCTTTCAATGTGGTAACTAATGGCCTATGGTGTTTAAAAATCCCCATGCCTTTTGTAAGTGTATTGTGCAATGTCAATTGCAAGAGAGTATTTCAAGAAGGCATGAACTACCTCTGTCATAAATTCTTGAGACTAAATTGTTCGATGTGTGGGGAATTGATTTCATGGGGCCTTTCCCTAGCTCTTTTGGGAATAGCTATATCCTAGTGGCAGTTGATTATGTGTCAAAATAGGTGGAGGCAATAGATTTTCCCTAACAATGAAGGGAGAAGTGTCACAAAGTTCCTCAAGAAACATATTTTCACAAGCTTTGGGACCCTAGAGCCATTATAAGTGATAGCGGCTCTAATTTCTACAATCACCAATTTGAAGCACTTTTGTTTAAGTATGGGGTGAAACAGAAGGTAGCCTCACCGTACCATCCACAATAAAATAGGTAACTTGAGGTATATAACCGAGAAATAAAGAACATCTTAGACAAAATAGTGAATATCCACCAGCTCCATTGGTCTAGCAAGCTTGATGATGCATTTTGGGCCTATTGAGCAGTGATCAAATCCCTTATTAGCATGTATCCATACAAACTGATATTTGGGAAGGCATATCATCTACCGGTTGAATTAGAGCACAAAGCCTTATGGGCATTGAAGAGGGTGAATCTAAACTGGGAAGTAGCTGCAAAGAATTATGTGAGTCAGCTACTTGAATTGAATGAGTTTCAGTTACACGTGTATGAGAGCTATGCACTTTATAAAGACAAATTTAAACATTGGCATGATGCCAAGATCTTGTATCAGGAGTTTAGAGTTCGTTAGCTATTTTTCTTTGTCAATTCATGGTTGAAACTGTTCTCGGGAAAGCTTAAATCAAAGTGGGATGGTCCGTACAAGGTGAGTAGAGTGTATGGAAATGTAGCATTTGATATTGAAGATGCCAAGGGTATAAAATTCAAAGTTAACGGCCAATGGTTGAAAGTATACTTTGGGGAGTGTCGTGATGTGAGAGTTGTTGAAGTTGTGTACTTGGATGATGCTTGAAAGCATCTCCACGTAGTACCGCGATGTTAAATCAAGCACTTCTTAGGAGGCAACCTAAGTGTTAGTTGTTTTCAATAATGTGTCACTTGTGCAGGATTTCAAGGAGAGGTAGGTGAACTCAGGCTTGTTTGGCGAGTCATAGAACCTGAAGGGCGAACTACTTATATAGTTGCCCATGGCCAAATCTCAGATGCTGAGGGTTCTTTCAACTTTGGCGAACTACAGTACAAAAGAGCATCTCACCGAATCTAGTTGGCTTACTCGATGTAGTTTGCCTTTTCGTGTTCAAATTTCAGACCACTACACTATCACTTTAGGCGATTGTCGGGTTAATTCAATGATCTTCCCATCCCAGTTGGCTCTTATCGATAAGTTCGCCTAATAGGGCTGAATGAACCTTGTTCGCTACAGGCATAATCGGCAAGCTGGGCGAATTAGGTGATCCGTCTATCTGGATCAGCGAGATCAATAATACTAAGTCACGTCTAACAAGGTGCCGCTAACCTTTTGCTCTTCTTCTTTACTTCCAACATTCAGAAGACTGCTATACTCTTTTAGTAAGGTGAGGAGGATCACTTTTAGTGCCTACCCTTGCTCTTTTTGTTTGTTTGTTTGTTTTCAAATTTCTTTTTTCTCTCTACACCCATGATTGCGAACAATTGAAATTATTGTGATGTCACTGTTGATAATTCAAGAATAATTGTGGCCATGATTGATGTCTTGAATAGTACTGTAATACCCCATAACTTCTAACACTTATACAACTAAGTGAATGTGAAAATATATTTGAACACGAGATAGTAAAAGGTGATATTTGATATTAAAGTCATAAGTGGACAAGTGTGTATTAGTGTTAAGATCTTGTAAAGAAACTAAGATATGGAAAATGGTGTAAAATAGGTGAGGTGCTTTCTTGACTAAATTAAGCTACTAGGTGACAAGTAGGTGAACCACCTACTTAAGGTATATGGACCAAGTAGGTGCATCACCTGCTTGGACTTATGGGCCATATGGAGGCCTAAATTAAGTGATCAACTTAAGGCCCAATCTGTCTAAGAAAAGGGGAAAAAATGAAAAAAGAATGGCAGTCCAAGGCCCCATCTTTCCAAGCCCACAAGAAATATTTTTAATGGAAAAGTAGGTGCATCACCTACTTAAATGTGTGGCCTAAATTAAAGACACATGGTGGCTGCAAATGAAGTACAAGAAGGTGGCAAAAGAGGACCTATTAAGGCTAAAAATGTGATATAAATATCTCATTTTCCTCTTATCCAAATTTTAAGCTCTCAAGTTTATATATTTCTCTCTCTCTCAAGATGAAACAACCACTCAATATTTCCACAAGGATTCTAAGTATTTTTCATCCTGTTTCTCCAAAGCAGTTACAAGATCACCTTCTCTCCTCTATTGCTTCAACTATATTGGATAGTTCTTCAAGGGGAGTGAAATATAGATAGCTCTATGTGTTGGCAGCCAAGGTTTTGCTCCTCTCTTCCAAAGATTAAGAGAAGGTTAAAAAAATAATTGAAGGAGAATAACAGATTAAGATCACCAACATGAAGATTATGACGTTAAAAGACAGGTTGAGAGTGTGTAAGCTATATTAATTGGGAATTGAGGTATGTAAGGCTATTTGATCTCATATTTTTGGGCATGAAGTTCCATATTCTATGTACCATCAAATTTAGATCTCTAAGTGATCCTCATGGTAAAAGATACAATGTAAGGGTGTACAATCTCCAATCAAGCTAATGGTCTTCCTTATACGATCCAAGTTCTCAAAATATGTCAGACTGCTTCTATACGTGTTCATTATCCAATATTGGTGTGTTTATTCTTCCATGTACTAGTTGACAAAGGTACTTTAAACATTAAGTTTCATGAGTTATCCACCAAGTCAGATGAAGTTCATTTAGTCAATTAGATCCTACATTATACATGTAACATGTTTTTATATGTTATATGCATATTATGTCCATTGTTCATTTTATGTCCCCTTACGTGGAATGTAAAACCCTAATTAGGGTTCTGTCACGGGCTTCATTAGTTTGGATGTTTATGCACTCTTTCATTTAATATCATATACTAAGTGTTTAGCTATTATATCATCTTATATAGTCCTTGCCTCTACATTTGAGAAGTTACAGTCTTTACTAAGTGTTAAGCTATCGTATGCCCCCATGTGAAATGTCCAAACGTGTTTAAATGAAGCATCTTGTAAGAAGAATTACTTGCTCAATTGTTATACATCTTAATGAATCATTTACTACATGTAAGGTAGTTTCCACACACCTTCGTGGATCACATGTATATGTTCTTTTTTGGCCAAATGAAGTTCACGTGTCATATAAGTTCCTAAGTAGCATAAGAAAGTTACATTTCTTCCTATATTATTATTTTCTGCCTCAATTAATTCATTCACATGTCCACATCACTAGTATATAGTTCTAAATCTCAAAAGTTTCATGAACATCAAAAGAACAATCTCAAAGATTAAAGAGACAAGGTAAAGTGAATCTATATAATTATGGGTGGCAGCTCAGGGGTTAAAATACCTAGCATGAGCTGATCCTAATTTTTGTGCTTAAGGGTGGCAGCTCAGGGGTGGTAATTCCTAGCATGGGCCGATCCCAATCTATATATTTATGAGGGGCAACTTAGGGGTTAAAATATCTAGCATGGGACGATCCTAGTTCTTGTGCTTAAGGGTGGCAGCTCAGAGGTGGTAATACCTAGCATGGGCCGATCCCAATATATATTATTATGGGTGGTAGCCCAGGGGCTAAAATCCTAGCATGGGTCGATCCCAATTTGTATATTTATGAGGACCGCATCCCAGGGGTTAAAATGTCTAGCATGGGTGATCCTCTCCTACCACTGATCAGCTGGTCATTGTTTCACATGTTAAAAAGTCTATAAAGAACAGATGAGTAAACTTAGACAAGAATGTAATGTACATGATTCCCCAAGTATAACCAAATAATGTAATGTACATGATTCCACAAGTATAAGCAAAGGAGAATGTAATGTAGATGATTCCTCAAGTATAAGAAGAGGTGAATGTAAGGTATGTGATTCCACAAGTATAATCAAAGGTTGTCTCTTATCCTTATTTATCTATAGATAATATTTTTGTATTTGTACCATATTTCAGTTGAGCTCTTACTTTACATATGATTACTTTATGCCTTACAGATTCCGTACATTCTTTTGTACTTATGTCCCTCCTGGGGGATGTTGTTTTCATTCCACATGTACATGTACTCATGCTAATAAAATCTCTCAATATACGCATAGGATACTCAACGACCTTTGGTGAGCTCCAGGTTGCTTCAAGGCTCTGCCAAGTCTTTAGTATATTTTTAAGATTATATATTAGTTAAGGGGTATGATGGGGTCCAGTCTCGTTCTAAGCTAAGTTCTATCTTCTAGAGGCTTTGTATTCCAAATGTCAAAGTAAAGCATGGTTATATCTTGGTTCTAGTAATTAAGGCTTCAACGGCCTAGCATGTACATTTATTTTGGCCGTATCTATGTTGGTCTTTTATCAAGGTACTTGACCTTTACTCATCAAAGATTTATACTTATCATGTACAATAAGCACAATACATAAGCTGGTTCTCTCGGGCCTTTAGGGCATCGGGTGCCTGTCCATCTCAATGGGACTTGGGGCTTGAAAAAAAGCGGTATCAGACCAGGTCATCCTAGGGTGTCTACAAAGCTATGTCTAGTAGACCCTTACTTATGAATGTGTTGCGCGCCACATTTATAATTGAGGGGCTGCTTGGACATTTAGTAAATGTGACCTTTCATAATCTAGATCGTTTGATAGAGATCTACGTTAAGAAGTCTATTCCCACTCATATTATGATCTATTTCATCCAGATTATTCCTACCATAGTTAAGGTCAATGGTTGCAAAGAGGCCAACACCATCATCATCTAAAAATAAATTTCCACAGAAATGTCTTATGTTATCAAAATTCAGAGAAAGGCTTGTAAAAGTTTATGTGTTATTTGTAAGGTCTCATCTACAGTTGCATTTGTACCACTTGTATCATCTTGATTCATCTAATATAATAGGGTTATTCATAAGTTGCGCAATAAATGGTTACCTAGTCATAGATCTCGACTGCCACAGTATACAACTTCTCAGGAGAATGTGACTTGTTCTTGAGTTCAAGATTTTCTCCACATGACTCCTTCAGTGGTTTGAGGATCTAATCCTATAGAGGGCAGTTAGTACCTTGTCAATAATAGAAATTACGTCTTTCGGATTATGCATGTATTGGAAATAGAAGTTGTCGATTTAGCTTTGTATTAGTTAAAACATGTGGTAGAAGCATAGTCTAATATGTGAATATACCACGGTGGTATTGGCTAGATATATTCTTAGTTGATGGATGGGGCCCAATGATTAGTCATCTTCTCGGGTATAGTTGGAATTATAAGATTGGTGCTATGATCACCCTAGTTAGGTGAACGTGTGATCCTTATGGTTGTTATCTCACAAGACAAGTGTTTCAATTGTTCATATAAAACTGTGTATTTTTTTTCCTACTGTGATTTATGTTTTTGTTATAGAATAGAATGTGACTAAAATATGCTCTATTAGAATATTAAGAGTAGAGCAAGACGTAGCATTAATTAATCACTAGTAGAAGAGTATTTGGTTAAATAGGAAATGAAGGAGTATGGTATTTAAATACCCATAAAATGGAAGGATGAGCTGGGTGAAGTTCCCTGATAGCACAAGAAAATGACGTATATGATTGTTAAAGGAATAGGTGACATAGGTTATGTCCTTATTATAGAGGATTTTTATTAAGTGTGTGATGTTGAAAAATACGGAGAGATAGAGATATTGACTCTTGGATACTAACCAGTTGAAAAGGTGCACCAGAAGAACTCCCTAAACAATTGTTATTCTATAATTTCCTTAGACATAGAAAACATTGTAGCTTTGATGTGAATTTTAGTACCCAATCTAAATAGTTAGATGAATAAAGAGGTAGATCAAAAAATTTCATTTATAGGAGATACATTGACCAATGTTGTACCCTAGGGTACACCTACATCACTTATACAAAATAAATATGGGTTATTATGCATGTGTATGGAGCAAACTAAATAATGTTGCGATCATAGGTTGCCAAAAGGAGAGGATGGTTGATCATATATGCCAATTGTTCTTATTTGGTTTCTTTGCATGGAAAAGGGTTGGACTACACTCACTTGTTATATCGTTACAGAAAATCCATTAGCGAGCTAGGACATGCCTAACTTGTTGGGCTATCTCAGAACCTTATTACTACAGAAGATTAGAGGAGACTTCTCCCACCCTTGCCCCCAATGTTTGAATTTACTAAGAAAGCCCGATTCTAATGGCCCGAACACTAGTGAGAAAAATTCTCAAGTTAAAAGACAACATAGAAAATCATTTGCATATGTTTTGAGGTGAGTAAATAAAAACAACTGAAACTACACCCAGGAATTAGAACTAGTGGTAGTAGCTTTGTACTTAAGTTATGGTGGAGTGCTTATATAGCATGTCTCGTGGTTTCAAAGGCTTTGGTTTTCTATACAATGAACATGTTATATATCCTATAGCTCATCTATTTGTACTCATATACCTTTTATGAATCATTTTCACACATGTTACATATGTCTTATAACACTTGCATGCGGGTGTTATTTGCTTCAAAAAATCTCGCTTAGTGCTATACGTTTTATAGGATGTTGCCTTATTTCTCAAATAACATTCCCTAAATCACTTGTCCATTTTTTATATCACTATATATTAATGTCTCATATTCTATACGCATTATAAATTACTTTCTCATGAGTTATATGTACCACAAATTACTTGTCTGTATATCATATGCTCCATAGACCATCTACCTATAAGTTACATGCCTCATAGACTACTTGTTTAAGCATTATAGGCCCCAAAGTTTATTTGTCCATGTGTTACACACTTGCTCATATTTCATGAAGTATATTTATTTATGTGATAGTTCACGTGATCATGTGATTTATAGCAACATATATCATAGTCCACTTTCTTATGTAACAATTTTTTTGTAATACATCTTCCCATGTGCTAAATGTCTTACAGTTAATGATATCTAGCTCACATGCTTATATATTACTGACTTTTACAACATATGTCCCTATAACTCAAATGTCTATGTATCGTATGTCTCTTATGTACACTTGTTAGTATGCTAAAAGTACTTCTTTATGGCTCATTGTTCACACATGCCTGCTTTCTTATGTGTCATAGGCTTATGTGGCTTATGCATTAATATGGTATACCCCTCTACTCTTATTTACTTAAGTATTAAACACATTGGGATAAAGTTTCCCCCATATCGGGATGAACAAAGGATTTTACCAGAAAAGGTTGGGGACCTAGTATTGTTTAGTACAATTCTTATATGTAGAAAATGGATAGGGAAAGTTTCCATGTTCCTATATTATGTGTCTTTCCTAAACTTTGTAACATATGCATCTATCAACTTGTTCATAGGTTTGCTTCACATTAGTTAACTTGTTCTAGTATTTGCAATTCTTGTATTCCAAGTAGGCTGGTTTATAAAAGGGAGAGAACGATAAATTGTGGTGTACAAAATTCTTACTTGATTATATATGGATAAGAGGAGACTTACTTTTCATTTGATTATTACATATGCTACATCTGCTACAACACCTTATGCCCATACGTGGTTTTGGTAAACTAATCTGTTTTGGGCAGTTTGATTTACAAAGGAAACTCTGGCAAAAGTCTTGAAAAATACACACAGTTGACCTTGTTTAATTTGAGCAAGACCTCTCATTTGAGGATAAATGATCCAAGAGGGGGGGGGGGGGATGATGTTATACCCCATAACTTCCAACACTTATACAACTAAGTGAACGTGAAATATATTTGAACTCGAGATAGTAAAAGGTGATATTTGATATTAAAGTCATAAGTGGACAAGTGTGTATTAGTGTTAAGATCTTGTAAAGAAACTAAGATATGGAAAATGGTGTAAAATAGGTAAGGTGCTTGCTTGACTAAATTAAGCTACTAGGTGACAAGTAGGTGCATCACCTACTTAAGGTATATGGACCAAATAGGTGCATCACCTGCTTTGACTTATGGTCCATATGGAGGCCTAAATTAAGTGATCAATTTGAGGCCCAATATGTCCAAGAAAAAGGGAAAAATGAAAAAGAATGGCAGTCTGAGGCCCAATCTTTCCAAGCCCACAAGAAATAATTTTAATGGAAAAGTAGGTACATCACCTACTTAAATGTGTGGCCAAAATTAAAGACACACGGTGGCTGCAAATGAATTACAAGAAAGGTGGCAAAAGAGGACCTATTAAGGCCAAAAATTTGATACAAATATCTCATTTTCCTCTTATCCAAATTTTAAGCTCTCACGTTCATATATTTCTCTCTCTCTCTCTCTCTCCCAATGAAACATCCACCCAATATTTCCACTAGGGTTCTAAGTATTTTTCATTTTGTTTCTCCAAAACAACCACAAGATCACCTTCTCTCCTCTACTGCTTCAAGTATATTGGACAATTCTTCGAGGGGAGTGAAATAGAGATAACTCTATATGTTGGCAACCAAGGTTCTGCCCCTCTCTTCTAAAGATTAAGAGAAGGTTACAAAAATAATTGGAGAATAACAGATTAAAATCACCAACATGAAGATTATGACGTTAAAAGACAGGTTGAGACTACGTAAGCTATATGAATTGGGAATTCAGGTATGTAAGGCTATTTTATCTCATTTCTTTTGGCACGAAGTCCTATATTCTGTGTACCTACAAATTTAGATCTCTAAGTGATCCTCATGGTAAAAGATACAATGTGAGGGTGTAAAATATCCAATGTAGCTAATAGTCTTCCTTATACAATCCAAGTTCTCAAAATATGTCAAACTACTTCTATACGTGTTCAATATCCAATATTAGTGTGTTTATTCTCCCAAGTACTAGTTGACAAAGGTACTTTAAACATTAAGTTTCATGAGTTATCCACCAGGTCAAAGGAAGTTCATTGAGTCAATTAGATCCTACAATATACATGTTATAGGTTTTTATATGTCAGATGCATATTATGTCCATTGTTCATTTTATGTCCCCTTATGTGGAATGTACAACCCTTATTTGGGTTCTATCACGGGCTTCATTAGTTTGGATGTTTATGCACTCTTTCATTTGATATTGTATACTAAGTGTTTAGCTATCATATAATCTTATATATCCCTTGCGTCTACATTTGAGAAGTTATAGTCTCTACTAAGTGCTAAGCTATCGATGCCCCTATTTGAAATGTCCGAATGTGTTTTTAATGAAGCATCTTCTAAGAAGAATTACTTGCTCAATTATATACATCTTAATAAATGATTTACTACATGTAAGGTAGTTGCCACACACCTTCATGGATCACCTGTATATGTTCTTTGTGTCCAAATGAAGTTCACGAGTCATATAAGTTCCTAAGTAGCACAACAAAGTTATATTTTCATCCTATATTATTGTTTTCTGCCTCAATTAATTCATGTTGCCACACACCTTCATGGATCACCTGTATATGTTCTTTGTGTCCAAATGAAGTTCACGAGTCATATAAGTTCCTAAGTAGCACAACAAAGTTATATTTTCATCCTATATTATTGTTTTCTGCCTCAATTAATTCATGTTGCCACACACCTTCATGGATCACCTGTATATGTTCTTTGTGTCCAAATGAAGTTCACGAGTCATATAAGTTCCTAAGTAGCACAACAAAGTTATATTTTCATCCTATATTATTGTTTTCTGCCTCAATTAATTCATGTTGCCACACACCTTCATGGATCACCTGTATATGTTCTTTGTGTCCAAATGAAGTTCACGAGTCATATAAGTTCCTAAGTAGCACAACAAAGTTATATTTTCATCCTATATTATTGTTTTCTGCCTCAATTAATTCAT
>JAJOOR010017370.1:0-43209 GCA_036250505.1 Solanum acaule
TACAATAAATATTATTACATATTACCATGAATTTAGCACTACAAAAAAATAATATTAAAGAGATATCAAGATTAAGACACTTAGTAAAAAGATATTATGATAAAATCTTAAAAATAAGTTACTCACCTACTACACTACCATCTACTACACTACCACTTTCATGAATTCACCAACTACCAGTTCCGCTACGAAAAATATTTTTTATGACTTAAATTTGTTGAAGTCTTTAAAGAAAAGTGGATAAAAGAAAAAAAAATAGGTATTCGCATTTAATATGTTGAAGATTTATGTTTTTTAATGTTTTCCTAATCAAAAGAATTTAAGTGGATAAAAGCAGTGGATAAATGAAAATACTCTAACAATTAAATTTCGTAACCAAGACTATAAGCATCAAGATTTTATTGGATTTAAATCCATAAATTAATTTGGATTATATTAAATTCAAGAAAATAGTTGAGGTTACGTGGCAATCCAAGTCAAATTATATAAGCCACTGAAATCATGCCATGTGTCAAAGTTATGTAGCAATCCAAGTCAAATTAAATAAGTCACTAAAATCATGCCACGTGTCAAAGTTATGTGGCAATTCAAGTCAAATTAAATAAGTCACTAAAATCATGCCACGTGTCAAAGTTATGTGGCAATCCAAGTCAAATTAAATAAGCCACTAAAATCATGCCACGTGTCGAAGTTATGTGGCAATCCAAGTCAAATTAAATGAGCCAATAGAATAATGTCATGTGTATATGTGACATGTTATGACCAATCAAATCAAAGCTTTTCATCGGAGGAATCTGATTGGTCAGTTCAAACCGACCAATCAAATCACACCAGTAGACCACTCCATACTACAATAAATAGGGGTCCTCATTATTCATAGAGGAGGAGGTTTTTCAAGAACAAGAAGCAAGAAGAGAGCTCGTGGATCAAAGGCTGCAAATTCTCTACAAGTTGCAAGTTCAAAGTTCAAGTTCAAGTTCAAGATCAAAAACAACGGCAAATAACAAGATTCAAAATCAAGTTACTTGTTCATACTTATTATTCGTCATAACCATACAAGTGTTCGTGACGAATAATTCACACCCAATTTCGAAAGCTGAAGATTCAAGATCAAGCTATTCAAGCCCTTGACTCTAAATCAAATCCAAGTCCTACATATTTCATATTATTTTGAAGAATCAGAGGATTACCATAGAGATTGTAACACGCATTACATTTTGAAATCGAATACTACATTTTGTTACTTCTATTTTCCTGTCTTGATTATTTATTTTTCTCGGCTCGATAATTTGTTGTTTACAAATTTTGGCATTCCCAATGGGACAATCTCTACCTCTCATCTCTTTACATCGATCATCAAATTTCAAGAACACTAAAATGGCATCTAAGAAGTTCAACTCCAAATCTATTGTTGCTAAGACTGTCGATTCCAAGTTTTCCTCGGCGGTGGAGAACATATTGGATGCTACTATGGAATGTTTGGGACCCATCACTAGGAACAAAGCAAACTTACTAGGACAACAAACACTTCAAACGTCCTCTGCATCAGTTCCTATTTTGGATCTGCCATCTTCAAAAGGGGCAAGATTCTTTCCGAATGAATTAGCAGAATGAGGGAATATAGCTAAGATTGTTGAAAAGACATTGGCCCAACTCAGTCCATTTAGTAACAAGGATCTTACTATTTAAGAGGAAGATGATGCTTTGATCACTAGATCTGCCCCAGTCACTCCACGTAACTTGTTCCAATCAGATTTCAGTTTGAGGGAAAATCCATACTTTACTCCATCACCCATAATGGAAATCCAAGCAATGATGACTAACACCTCAATTGTTGAAGAGCAATTGGCAAATTTGACAAAGGCAATTGAAGGTCTAACAAAATATGTGCAAGATCAGAATAATCGAATTGTTAAGTTGACGGACATAGTTGAAAATGTTATGGAGGGAGGCTCAAGCCATGCACTTGGAAAACGCCCTATGGTGCAAGAAAAGGGAGAATCCTCTACAAAGCAAACACATGTTAATGATGAATTGCAAGTATCTGCTGAAGGGGGAATTCCCATTCATCGACTGAAAGACTTCATAATGGGAACTATCAAAGATAAATATGATGTCCCTTCAAAGTCATCGTTTACACATACCAAGCCATACACTTGAAGAATCGATGTTTCGAAGATGCCTGCGAGTTATCAACCTCTAAAATTTCAACAATTTGATGGCAAGGGAAATCCAAAGCAACACATTGCATATTTTGTTGAAACTTGCAATAGTGCTGGAACGTATGGAGATTATCTGGTTAAACAACTTGTGTGCTCCTTGCAAGGAAATGCCTTCGACTGGTATACAGATCTCGAGGCTGGTTCCATTGATGATTGGGAACAACTTGAACATGAATTTCTCAATCGTTTTTATAGCACGAGATGCACTGTGAGCATGATTGAACTCACAAATACAAGTCAATAGAAGGATGAACATGTCATTGAGTTCATCAGTCAATGGAGGAATGCGAGCCTCAATTGCAAGGATAGGCTTAGTGAAACCTTTGGAATAGAAATGTGCATTCAAGGAATGCATTGGGGACTTCGTTACATTTTACAAGGTATCAAGCCCAAGTCATTTGAGGAACTAGCCACATGGGTTCATGATATGGAGTTAAGCATGTCTTCAAGCGGAAATGAAGGACCACCTATTTATGAACCTCGTAGGGGAAAGGACAAAGTGGAGGTAAAGAAAGAGGGAAAGTTTGCACCCAAGTCTGAAAACAAAGAATCAATGAATGTTAAGGCCGCACCTTTAAAAGTCACCACAAAGCTAAGCAACAATGAAACTGTGAAGAGCAAGACTTCTCAAAACAACGTCGACAGAAAGTTATCTTTGAAGGAAATGCAAGCAAAGGAGTACCCATTCATGGACTCAGATGTTCCAGCAATTTTTGAAGAGCTTATTGCCTTGAAACTCTTTGAGTTACCTGAAATAAAGAGCCCAAACGAAGCTGGAAGGATTAATGATCCTAATTACTGCAAATATCATCGTTTGGTGGGTCATCCTATTGAAAAGTGCTTCATGTTTAAGGAAAATATCATGGACTTAGCTCGTGAAGGAAATACATTACTTGAAGATGAGAAGGAAAATTCAAATCAAGTTTCTATCACTTTTGGCTCGCATGATCTCACAGTTCTTTGCAACTTTGTCGAAGTACATAACTGTGATGATGTCCTGGCCTCATCACCACCAATAATGATCAAATTTGGTGACTTTGAACCAATCGATGTTAGCATATCATTGCCTCTTCTATTAATGGAGGAGGAATTAATGAAAGGAAACTTTTTAGTGGAAAATCAATCTGATTGTGCTAATGATGAAGGATGGATTTTGGTGACACGACGAAGACGCTACAAAGCGAACTCACGAAGAGAGCCAAGTGAGGAACCGACAAGAGGAAAGAAGAAAAAACTACTCAAAACTTGAGGAGTAAAGAAAAATGTGAAGAAATCAAGAGTTGTGGAGAATCACTATCAAAAACGGCGTTCTCCGGTGACATTGGAGGAATTCTTTCCAAGTTGGTTCCACACTAAGATTTCTCACTATGACACCAAAGCCTCATGTTGTAACATTGACAAAGAAGAAATAATGGGGGAAGAATCATCACCAGCCTTACTTCCGTCGTGTGAAAATCCCATAGAGTCTCTCTCAGAATAGGTGAATACTTGTGATGCAAAGTTCACATTCACTAATGATGATCTTTTGTTGGGTGAAACATCACATAATTGTCCTTTATATATGGTAGGTTTTGTGTGTGGGCATAAAGTAAATAGGATTATGGTGGATGATGGTTCCAGGGTCAATATACTTCCTATTCAGACTCTAAAAGAACTGGGAATCCCGATGAATGAACTATCTAAAAGTCGTTTAATGATTCGGGGGTACAACCAAGGGGGGCAAAGAGCCATTGGTGCCGTCAAAATAGATATAAAAATGGAAGATATGTGTTCGAGTGCATGGATGCACGTTATTGACTCAAAGACCTCGTATAATATCTTGTTAGGAAGGCCATGGATCCGCGAGAATATAGTTGTGACATCCACATACCATCAGTGTTTTAAATACTTTGAAGATGGGGTTCAAAAAAAGGTAGTAGCTAATGATGAACCTTTCACCGAGATAGAAGTGCACTTTGCAGACGCAAAGTTCTACTTAAAGAATAGGTTTCAAAGGAAGTCAGAGTTGATAACTCGATACCAATCAGAATGGCTAATAGCGCAAAGAGAGTTGATGTAGCAACTGAAAAGGTAGGGGTTATGAAGGGAAAAGATCAATAACTTTCGGATATGAGCAGAGTACCCAAGGCGAGCGATACATCTTCAAGTAAGAGAGTGTCTCCTATTATTCACTATATTCCAAAGGGAAATAAGGTCAAAGTTCAACCTTCTGAGTTGCAGAGTAAAGAATTGACATTTCCTATCAAACGAATTAATGCAATCAAATCACCTTCAAAAGTGATTAGAGGATTTTTCAAACCATCAAACCATGATTTATATGAAGCACTTCCTCAGAAGCATACAATTGAAGGTTTTGACCCAAATGCTTATAAATTATTGGTCAAAGCAGGATATAATCCTGATGAAACCTCTAAATTAGGAAAGTTCCCGCATGAAGGTGTTGAAAAGGCAAATCATGGCTTGAATCCTACTCAAAAGATGTTGATAGAAAGAGGGTACATGGTCAAACAATCACGTGAAGGCTTGGGTTACAAACAACCATCACCAGTACAAATCTCTATTAGAAGGATGAGTATCAACTACATAACTATAATAGAAGAACCGGTGATGTCTAACAAAAGGCATTCTGTGTTTGATCGACTTACTGTCCGAACCTCTAATGTTTCTGTATTGATCGGCTTGCCGAGTCAACTCAAGAAACTTCAGTGCTTGATCGTTTGGGACCAATAAAGAGGAAATACAAACGCCAAGGAGATTGTAGAAGAATGGGAGGACGCGTTCATTCTCAAGAGCACGGTCTACCCAAGAATTGTCCCAGTTTGATTCCTTCTAGAGTGAGGCGGGAAGAAAAACTTGTAGTTTCATGTGGGGAGGTCCTAAGAGCAAGAACATATACCATAGTTCACACTAAGGAATAGGAGGAAGATGAAGAAAGTGTAGGATCATCACACTACATTACAATTCGTGATGAGGAAAGTGCTTCTTCTCATGCAAGGATTAAGGACAAATTTGTTGATGTTCATACATGTCATCACATATCCTTCAATGATGGTGATCCTCAAGAAGATGAGGACGCAAAAGATGTACCCCCTGAACTCAAGGAAGGGATAAAGAATACCGTTGATACCTTAAAGGAAGTGAATCTTGGGGTTGATGATGATATGAGGCCTACATATGTAAGTGCCTCATTGAATGACAATGAAGAAAGGAAATACATTGAGTTGCTTATGGAATTTAGAGATGTATTTTCTTGGAGCTACAAAGAGATGTCGGGATTAAATCCTAGAGTTGCAGTTCATCGTCCTGGTGTGAAACGAGGCGTTCATCCTGTTAAGCAAGCTCAACATCGATTTAGACCTGAACTAGTTCCTTTGATCGAAACTGAAGTCAGCAAGCTCATTGAAGTAGGTTTTCTTCGTGAAGTCAAATATCCTACATGGATTTCAAGGATTGTGCCTGTAAGAAAGAAGAATGGCCAAATCCGAGTTTTTGTTGACTTTAGGGATCTTAATAATGCATGCCCTAAGGATGAATTCCCTCTTCCAATTCCTGAGCTTATGATTGATGCCATTACTGGATATGAGACAATGTCTTTTATCGATGGTTCATCTGGATACAATCAAATTCGCATGGCACCAAAAGATGAAGAACTTACTACATTGCGTACTCCTAAAGGCATATATTGCTACAAAGTAATGCCGTTCAGTTGAAAAAATGTTAGAGCTAATTATCAACGAACCATGCAGAATATTTTTGATGACATGCTTCATAAAAATGTTGAGTGTTATGTTGATGACTTAGTAGTGAAATCAAGAAAAAAGGATGCCCACTTGCAAGATTTGAGAATGGTGTTTGAGCGACTTCGAAAATACCAAGTCAAAATGAACCCTTTAAAATGTGTCTTTGGGGTTACTTCAGGAAAGTTTCTTGGTTTTATTGTTCGACATCGAGGGATCGAAATTGAACAAGACAAAATAGATGCTATTTTGAAGATGCCCGAGCCTAATGGTATTCATGAGTTGAAAAGCTTGCTGGGAAAATTGGCATACCTTAGAAGGTTTATCTTGAATCTAGCTGGCAGATGCCAACCATTCAGTCATCTTATGAAAAAAAATGTTCCTTTTGAATGGGACTAGTCTTGTACCAATGCTTTCGAGAGCATAAAATCTTATTTGATGAAGCCTACAGTACTTGTGGCTCATATACCTGGAAAACCATTGATATTATATATTGTTACACAAGAAAGGTCAGTAGGAGCACTTCTAGCACAAGAAAACAATGAAGGGAAAGAAAATGCTCTTTATTACTTTAGTAGGACGATGACACAAAATGAGTTCAAGTATTCACCTATTGAGAAGTTATGTTTGGCCATCGTATTCACGATTCAGAAGATGAAACATTACTTCCAATCTCATGTTGTATGACTTGTATCTAAAGCAAATCCTATCAAGTTTGTCATGTCCAAACCTATCTTGAGTGATCGGCTAGCAAGGTGGTACCTCCAATTTCAACAATTTGAAATTACATATATCTCTCAAAAGGTAATAAAAGGACAAGTGCTAGCATATTTCTTAGCCAATCATCCAATTCAAAACGATTGGGAGTTGTTTGATGAGTTACCTGATGAAGACACAATGTTAATTGAAATCCAACTACCTTAGAAGATGTATTTTGAATTGAGCTACACATCGTGAAGGAGCAGGTGCAGGAGTGGTGTTTGTCACTTCATATGGAGATGTCCTACCATATTCCTTCACTCTTACACAACACTGCTCCAATAATGTTGTTGAATATCAAGCACTTTTACTTGGGCTTGAAATGGTTGTT
Organism: Solanum acaule; assembly: GCA_036250505.1. NCBI lineage: Eukaryota > Viridiplantae > Streptophyta > Magnoliopsida > Solanales > Solanaceae > Solanum > Solanum acaule. The sequence goes on from JAJOOR010017370.1 coordinate 7,050, forward strand.
GATATGAAGCAATTGCAACTGCAAATTTATAGTGATTCCAAGTTAGTGATTAATCAAGTATTAGGTGATTATGAAGTGAAGAAGCCTGAGCTACACCCATTTCACAATTATGCTAAAAAAAATGATAGATTGGCTTGGGGAGGTGACTATTCAACATATCCCTAGAAAGGAAAATAAGAAGGCTGATGCATTAGCAGCTTTAGCTTCTGCATTAGCATCGCCCGGTCAAATGCAAGTTATTGTTTTCTAGAAATGGATGCTCCACCACCAGATGAACATATAGAAGAATTTGGACAAGCCATTGCTATTTTCGAGGCTGAAATTGAAGACTGACAACAACCAATAATTGATTACTTGTGTTATGGAATATTGGCAGAAAATCTTCGAAGGAGGACATAAATCCGACGACGAGCCCCTCGTTTTCTTTATTATAAAGATACACTCTACAGACGATCCTTTGATGGGGTACATTTACGTTGTTTGGGGGCAGATGAATCTATTCAAGCCATGCAAGAAGCACATTCTAGAGTTTGTGGACTGAATCAATCTGGGCCAAAACTTCATTTTCATATAAAAAGAATGGTATATTATTGGCAAACTATGGTAAAAGATTACTTGGACTATGCTCGAAGGTGTAAACTTCATTTTCATATAAAAAGAATGGTATATTATTGGCAAACTATGGTAAAAGATTACTTGGACTATGCTCGAAGGTGTCAAGCTTGTCAATTTTATGCCAATTTTATACATCAACCCCCTGAAGTACTACACCCAACTATTGCTTATTAGCCATTCAAAGTTTGGAGTTTGGATGTTGTTGGGCTATTGCCTAAATCCTCTGGTGGTCATTTGTACATCCTTGCAGCAACCGATTATTTTTCAAAATGGGCAGAAGTTGTTTCTCTTTAAGAAGTGAAGAAAGAGAATGTCGCCAACTTCATTTGGGTCAATATTATCTATCGTTTTGGTATTCCTCGATATATATTGATAGACAATGGAAAGCCATTCGATAACAAGTTGATGACAAAGATATGTAATCTTTTTTACTTCAAGCAACGCAATTCCTCAATGTACTATGCTGCTAATGGGCTCGCTGAAGCATTTAACAAGACACTCTGCAACTTGTTGAAGAAAGTTGTCTCCAAATCTAAGAGAGATTGGCATGAAAGAATGGAAGAAGCTCTTTGGGCATATAGGATCACATATCATACACCAACACGCGCGACTCCTTATTCTGTTGTTTTTGGAGTTGAAGCAGTCCTTCCACTCAAGCATCAAATTCCGTCGTTACGGCTAGCCATTCAAGAAGGACTCACTGATGAAGAAAATGTTCGATTACCTCTTGAAGAATTGGAAGCTCTTGATGAAAAGAGACTAGAGGCTCAACAAAGTTTAGAATGTTATCAAGCTCGTCTAGCTGGATCCTTTAATAAAAAGGTTCGTCTTAGATGCTTTCAATTTGGTGACCAGGTTCTTGTTGTGAGAAGACCTATTATTACCTCTCGTCGATTTGGAAGCAAGTTCTCCGCTAAATGGGATGGGCCATATGTTGTACAAGAAGTATATTCAAGTGGCGCCTACAAACTGGTTGACTCAGAAGGATTGCGCGTTGGCCCTATTAATGGGGAATTCATGAAAAGATACTATCCCTAAAGGGAAGAAGCATGCTCCTTAAGGTACGAGCCTAAACTGCATGTCACTTCTGGTCCACAAGAGTATAAACTGTGTACGGCACAAAAAACCAAAAAAAATAAAATAAAATCACTCACCCCCCAGAACTACGTTGTGACTTGATCCTCTTCACTGAGGTACGTAGGCGCTTAGAACCGTATTCTAAGTTCAGTTGCATGAGTGTAAAAAAAAAAGGGAGAAGCAAACCATTATATGCAGATCGCAATATTCCTTTCAAATGTCATATATTGTCTTTTGAGTCGACATCAATGAAATATCTGTATAAGTTCATAAAATCTTTTAGCCATAATTTTTGTACATGTTATATTATTGAAAGTCGCCTTTCCGATGGAATAAAAAAAGGGCACATCATTTCGACCTTTCTGTGCTGAGATGTGATTTTTTTAAACTAGGGTCATGCGAATCTGAAATGGTTAGCATTGCATTCATCCAGAACAATTCTTAGAGATTTGAGCTATGAAGTTTTGACATGATTAGACTATGAAGTTTAGTTTTGATAAATCAAGTCTCTCATGACTCCGATGTTCTCACATCATGATATATCCTTTGTACTATTAAGACACAAAGCTGATAAACAATTGATTTTTGAAGCTGAAGTACAAAAGAAATAATAAATGGAAAATATTAAGGCAGTAAAAATGTTTATTTATTATTAATATTAAGAACATCAACTAATCAATCAAAATGCTAAAAAAGAAAAAAGAGAACACAAAGCTAAAAGAAAACATTAAAATAAGCTAATCTAAACATAGCTCATAATTAGCTAAATCTTGAAGAGCAACCTATAAGACCCTCTTCTTCTCTTCTACATCATCTGAGGATTTTGTAGTCACTAAAGAAACATCAACACATTTGTTGAACTCTTGTTCAGCTACCAAGACTTTAGATTCAACATCTTCAACTTCTTTCTTGGTGGAATCTCGAAGAGCTTTTAACTCCTTTACCTTTTTCTTAGCCTCCTTAAGGGATTGACAAGCAACCGATAATTCCTCAGATTTCTCATTCTTTTCATGAAAGACAAGATCAAGGTGCTCCTTGGCTTTCAAATATGACTCGGATTTCTCAAATTCTCCGGCCTTATCAGCAAGAGCTGATCGTGCTTGGTCATAAGAAAACGCAAGTTTAAAGAAAAACTCCAATAAAGTCTTCAAAGGGGAAATATCCACACCCATGGAATCTACATCTGCAAGAATTAGCTAAATCTCGTCCTTAAGAGAAGAAGCACGGTCTGCATTAAGGTGAACAAGTTTAGAACGAATCTTAGTCCAAGCTCCTTTGATAAAATCCTTTCGAAGTTCCGAGACAACCTTTCTTCCATCAAAAACAGACTTGCATGTTACCGGTTACTTGGGGGCCCTGAATTTGACATTCGCTGTGCTTTTGTCATGAGAAATAAAAGTAACCTTTTGTCCTGCTAGAGGCATAGAAAAAGATTTCCTTGAATCTGGACCCTCTACGGACTCAGTACTATCTTGAGGCTTTGCTTCCAACATGTTGACATTGCTTGGCTAAAAAAAAGAGAAGATATAATAATTAGTGAAGGAACTTGGTACCATGGGGCAACATGAAAGTTTAAATTATTACCTCTTTAATAGATGTCAAAGTCCTTGAAGAACTAACATTGTTGTCAGTAATCTCCGCTGCATGCAAATCATTATCTTTGACTTTTCTGGAGGTGGTCTCACTCTCTTCCAACAACGATCGCCACGGGTGCTACTACTCTCATCTTGAGATGGTCGCTTGTGAGAAGTCTGATGATTTTGAGCTGAACATTTTTCCTTTTGGACTTTTTCATTGGGAGGTCCCTTGACCTTGTTTGGAACACCAACCCTACACTTTAAAACAACAGATTGGTTCAGAATTAAGACCTCTTCATCATTCTTTTGAAGTGCATCAATAGTTGAACAAACAACATTCACCAAAAACTGCACATGATTTTCAAGAAGGTTCCCGTGCACCTTTTCCCACCAAGACTTATAATTTAGGGAAGCAAACTTCTTCATGTTAGATCCACTAGGAGGAAATGTTGCTTTTGCCTTAGATTTCGTCAATACACAAATACGCGCAAGCCTTAATCCATCTTCCAATGAAGCCTCACGAAAATCTTGATCTAGTTGACCAGGAGAACCTTGGAAAAAGCCAAATTGACGACTTAATCTGTGAGGACTATATAGCTCAATGATAAAGCCATTTCTCTCCCATAAAGTTATATAGTTTGAGCGAACACTCAGAAAGAAATTCGATTGATATTCCTTTTCATTTCCATCGTCACGATAGTGGTGTGCATGAGGCCAATGAACAAATGTTGCATCCTAAAAAATGGTTCCCCCTCCATGTAAATGCTTTCTTGCATCCTCTTTTCCAAAATACCTTGCAGCTCCTTCCCTAGAAAATGTAGTCATAAGGGGATCAACTGGTCCACCAGTTAATGGGTAATGAGTTTTAAAGTAAAGGGTCAACCAACCATATAGATAATGAATTGGAAAACAAGTCTGGACAAGATCAAGTCGTGAGCATCTCGAAATTATGTTTAGACCCTTGTAAATACTGGCTAAAACTGGAATTGCAAGGCTAACTCTTCGATCACATGCCAAATGACAAGCATTCCTGAAGACACCTGGACGAATAAAGCCACCTTCCTTAGTAGGGAGAACAAATATACACAACCAACAAGACAAAAATGTTGCCAAGTATGTTTCGTCTATCTTATGGCTCTTAATTTGTAACTTATGGAACAAGGCATCTTCATTAGAAATCCACTTAAGAGACTCATCAAGTTCCCAGTTGGATTGTGAGATGATTTAAGGTGGGTAGATTGCTTTTCCTTTCTGGGTGGGGGTTGTCCGTACTTGGTATCCTTCTTACACAAAAATTCCACCCTTTTTTCCACAGAAACATTCGGATTATCATTATTGTCTGTTTGTAGCTGATGAAAGGCGTCAAATAAATGCTCACAAGATTAAGGGAGAAACCTTTTTCCATTTTCAAATGTGTGTGTGAGTTCTTCAACACTCAGCACGACCTCTCCATAAAGGCAACCTGATATGGGTAGACCACAAATCACGTGTAAGTCCCAAAGTGATATGGATAGTTCCCCGACTGAAGTGAGCAATGTGTTTGTAGTAGGACACCAAGCTTCGCAAAAGGCTTGCATGATGTTAGTGTTACGATCATAAGTAAAAAGTGAACCATATACAACATTGTATATTTTTGCGTCCTTCAAAGTCTGGTGACTCCTACTAAGTATATCATCAACCCACTCCCAATACCCTGGAATGTAGTGAAACTCTCCATCAAAAGTGAAAGTAACATTCCATCGAGTCTCTCTATTTATAATTCGCCGCCCCAAACATGGTAAAGAACTTGTAGTATTTTTGGTACGATGATTAGAAGAGCAAAGTACCCATGTCTTGGGAGGACGACTATTATATTCTAAAGTTATGGGTGAATGGACAAAGAGAGGTCACAATTGCTTAAGTTTCTTCTAAGATAAGGGTAAGACTCAAACAGTGCCAAGAAAGGTTCACTTATCTCACAAGGTTGGCCACAAAAGAGGTATATTGTCAAATTGTTTTCACTCTTCAAAATTGTTGCCTAAGATCATTTAAAGTGCTTGCATCACTCAATCCATCGGACCAACGGGGAAAATTCTAGGTGTCGTCACACACAATATTCAAAGTAATCTCATCACTCAAAGCATTGGTACCAATATCAAACAAGACTCCACACTTTCTAGCTAGTGTGCAATGTTCATCACAAGAGACTCATTTGACAACCGGCTAGTCACATTGAGATGCCAAAAGTACACGTATTGCCTATGTAACTTTGTTTGCCTCATCATAGCCGTTCATTCATTTGGTTCAATTAAGAGCACTATTCAAGTCATCGGTATTGATCACAACCGACACTCAAATTCGCACACGAACAATCACATACAATAGAGGTGGCAAAATTTTAAAAATTGGTCCAAAACCATTTTCATTGACAACCATGGGTCATAACCTCAAACATTCACAAGATCAAGATAAAAAAACATATAGATAAATCAACAAAATCAGCCCAAAATTCACAAAACAAATCAAAATCAAAACACAAGAGGTAGGTATGGAAATACCTCACCCCACCTAATAAAAAAGAAGCAGTTGTCCTCTTTAACTAGTATATATATATATATATATATATATATATATAAAAGAAGTTATTCTTGAAATTGAAAAACTAAACACATGAAAACTTCAACATTAAATATAGATATATTTTTAAAAAACTTATATACAAAGTATAATTTTTTTCAGTGAAAGCAAGATTCAAATAAATTTTGAGCCTAAGAGGTTGGTGGATTGTTTTGAAATTAATTTATCATGAGAGGAAAATATATAACAAGCAAACCTCTTTAACTTCTTACATAAACACAAAACATGCAATATTGATTTAATTATAGCACTTAAAAGACAAATTCAACAGTTTTTGTCAAAGTTCATTTATTTTATTAATAGATATACAAAATCCGTATAAAATCTATACAAAACTCAGTTACTAATATTTAATGTCACTATTATAGATATTTGAATTCTTAGTACAAATATGGCTTGCTAAAGTCAAAAATATCTTTCGCACTATCTATATATAGCCTAAGAAGAATTTCTAGGGCAAACGTATATACATATATATTTAAAAATTATACAAATGATTATTGACGATCCAAGTTTATTTATTTTTTCTAAAAAAAACACCCCACCCTTCAAAAAAATAATAAGTTGTTTTTGTAGAATGATTTTCAATAATAATTTGTAAACTCAATTATGAATTAATGAAATACTATTGAGTGAATAAATGTTTTAATTAGAAGTGTTCTTACACATGTTTCACCAATTTTATGTTAACAGTCAGTCGACTGCAATTGTCTTCCTTATGTACTACTTGCATTGGATACACGTGCAACACACATGTCCAGAGACTACTATATATGTAAAACTAGAAGTTATGCTTAAAATTAAAAAATAAACACATGCAAAATTCAACATTTAATATAGATATATCACAAAAAAACTTATGTAGAAAGTATAACTTTTTAGTGAAAGTAAGATTCAAATAAATTTTGAGTCTAAGAGGTTGGTGTATTGTTGTCACGACCCGAGCCTACACCCTGGACGTGGCCGGCACTCGAGAACCATTGTTGGTCCCCAAGTGAACCCTTATCATGGCCGACTACATGAGGAAGAAGAGTAACTCATGCATACAAAGCTTAAAACATAATAAAATTAATTGAAACTCAAATAATTAACTCAGAATATAATTATACATTCAACTAGGCAAAACTAGGCAACTCAAGTCTTTAAAACATTTAACAAGATAAATGAAACAGACTTCTCAAACTCTACTGTCTGTCTATGAAGCCTCAAAATGAAAAAGATAGAAGTCAGGACAAGTCCCACGACATCCTGACAAAACTGAAAGGTAAATGAAATCCTCTGAAAGAAAGGAGGCGCACCATAGCTAACTCGAACTGCATGTGATATCAACGAAGCTCCTGTTGATGACCCTGAATACCTGTATATGCATCATGACATGATGCAGGCCAAATGGCTTAGTATGTGGAATGTACGAGCATGTAAGGGGAGTTCTAAAGTATAAACATAAGCTTGAACTTGATAAAAAGGAAACGTACTTATGTTTTCTCAATTCACTCAACTAAACTCAACTCAAGAATAGGATACTCAACTCAAAGGTATACTCAAGGATACTCAAAACTACTCAACCTTACTAAACTCAGAAGTACTCAAGGATAAGATATTCAACTTAGTAATAAGGTTCTCAACTTAGTGAAATGGGGCTCAACTCCAGAATAAGGTACTCGACTCAATGAAATATAGTACAACTCAAGGTACTCATCTCGGGATAGTCAACTCAAGATAAAGCAATAATAAAAGATACAATACATGGAACTTTTAAACAATAAGTAGCAACTCGATATTTTGAATAATACAATAACAACTCAATTTATATACAATAAAATATAATATAACTCTGTGGGAGATTCTCTAACCGACAACCATCACTATGAATAAAAGATGCAATACATGGAAAACTTTTAAACAGTAAGTAACAACTCAATATTTTGAATAATACAATAACAACTCAATTTATATACAATAAAATATAATATAACTCTGTGGGAGATTCTCTAATCGACAACCATCACTATGAGTTATGTCATGATACAACGTCTAGCCCACGCTGCTAGAACTGTCATATACTTTGATGTGGTATATAATCTACTATCTAAGTGGATCCACTAGTCTATGCTTAAAAGCAATAAGAAATCATCTAAAAAGTATGACCCTTTCAACCCACATTGACAATATGGTTTATGAGGGTTGTGAGTTGTTAGAACTCTTCCCCATATCGGTGCTCAATACTACTCCCAAAATGTAACTAGCTCATATGTTTAAAAACATAACTTTTTCTCTGGTATTGAGATTATTACGCAAAAATGGTTCTCTTAAAAGAGATAGTACTGAAAACTTCTCAAGAATTCTTTTGGAAATTGGTGTTTCCACTCATCTTAAGTGTAAAAAAATTTACTCTTTGGAATACTTAGTTCCCATATATCATTTTAAAGAAAATGAACTCATCTATACTCTTCCTCATATTCAATGCTCAGGTCTTAAAATTTTTTTTAAAATAATTGTTAAAGACTTTTTGAAAAGACTCGAAGAACTCTTAAGACTTGACTTTGTCACGACCCAGGGGTACACCTTAGATGTAACATGGCGTACTTGACCCCGAAGGGGTCTCATACAAGCCCTTAGCATATCATAACATAAGATAATAGAAAAGTACAGAAATTTTAAAACATTATCCATACAATCGAAGTCTTTTATAAAAGCAAGCGGAAGTCTTTACTACACTTTGTCTCAAACCATCTAATACAACTTTGAATAAACTCTTGGGTCACAGCCCATACAATAGTCTCAAAACATGAAAGTAAAAGACAAAGGAAATAGTGGTTATGTCCTCGAAGCTATGAGGACTCACCAAGTCTTCAATTCCTTACTCATTAGAAACCTATCCTCAAGAATGGAACTCGATCTCTGAACCCTACATTTGATTAGAATGTAGGCAAAGTATGAATCACATCCTGGTTATCTTAGGTATACCCCTAGATGTAACACCCTTAGTCTTTCATATCATAAGAGAACTACTTCTCAAGTAACCTCAAAGCATACTTGTGCAATGAATGAATCACACCCCATAATATCACCCAAGCTAACTATACCTTTTTGGTTATCTTAAACATAGTCTTCATACCTAGTCAAGTCTTAGGTTTCCTCAAGTAGCTTCAAGTCATACTTGTGCCATGTATGAGTAAGACCCCACAATCCCACTCACACTAAGTACCACCTTAGGCCATCATACTAATCACCTTAGGATATAATCCTTGAAATTAACTCTCTTAACCAAGGGAATCTCTCACCTTTAGTCAATACTCTCAAGGAAGGCAACTCTAGCACAATCCTATCTAATCATACATCATATAATAGAACACTTTCTTGAATAACCTTAAGTCATACTTGTGCAATGCATGAATGGCATCCCATAATACCATTTATACTAAGTACCACTTTTAGGTCCTCCTACTCATACTTCTTAGTTTGAAACTAGTCCCTCTCTTTAAACCTTAGAACACTATGAGGTACTTTCTTTAAGCACATCTTAGTTCATTATTAGGTTGAACCCTGTGAGACACTTCTTTAAGCATGTCTAAGTTCATTATTAAGATGGACCCCTATGAGATACTTCCTTAACTATGTCTAAGTCCATTAATGCTTTTAAACACTTGGAGATACTTTTTGAAGTATGTCTTAGTTCATTGGATATGGAGATTGCTACTAGAAACCCTAACTCACCTATGTGAAGGCTTCCATCTCATGAGACGTAACTTAGGGAAAACCCACACTTTACTACGTAAGAGTTCCCCTTTTAACTTGGATAGTCCTCACATCAACTAGGTGTGGTTCTCCTTTCAACTTGGAGCCCGGACCCTACCTTGTGTGACACTCCATCTCATTGTCAATATCCACTTGGGGCCAAGCATACACCCCAAGATTCACTATTAAGCCTTGCTTAACATTCATATCTCATGGAAGAATGTCCTTGACAATCAATCCATGTTCAAGTGATCTTATCACTTTATACATTAAAGCTTTTATAAGGTAGGTTAGGTTAGTATAGGCCTTTCACCACAAAGCTACCTATTAGACTTTTATTCATCACATTAACTTTACTCTCAAAGCCCTAGTGATTCAACACTCATGACTACAAGCCTTACTCTCAAGGCTTTACTTCTTACAATCATCATTCATACCTAGATTTCAAGGCACTCTAATCACATTCTTCATTATCAAGAGATTCTAGGGACAATTATTCATCAAGGTTCATCATAAAGCTTTACTATTTATTATCCCTCACATATACTTTATTCTAGTTCAATTCTTGTTTACATGCTCCTATTCTTGAACATTTACTACTCATAACATCATTTTAAGAAGATCACCTATGAATCCTCAATTTCACCATTCATGGCATAAACCCACATAATTCAATTTCATCAATTAGACTAGGGTTAACCATGGAAAACATGTAATATCATCATAATATCATGAATCAATATTAAAATGATCATAAACAAGTACTATCCACTCAATTGGAATCATACCCCTAGCTTAGATTGGGGTTCTTCTTCACAATTTGGGGGAAATCTAGGGGGCTCTATGGATGGAGGAATCCATAGATGAATAAGCTAACATACCTTGATTCAAAACCCTCACAAAAGCTTGCAACAATGGAGCCTTGTTCTTGACCTAAGCTTCATGCTCTATCTTCTTCTTCAAGTCTTATAGAGAGAAATATTTGAGAGGAAAGTATTTTGGGGTTTTTATTTTTAATGACTGAGTTGGGGTGGTCAATGACTTAAAATAGTTTATATAGGTGTATAAAGTCCATATAAATGACCCACACTTAAAACTAACTGCAAAGGAATTTACAAAAAGACCCCTCACTAGGCATCCCACTCCCAGGCACCACGATAGGAGTTCCCGAGCCGTGGTCAAGACCATTGGCCGTGGTCCTGCCCATGATCGTTGGGAAGTGGCTATGGCTTGGTGTCTTGGCCTCCACAAAGCTAAGGCATGACTACGAGCCTTCCACGAACCGTTGTCAAGACCACTGGTCGTGAAGTGGCTCATGGTCCCTAGGCAGTGGCTTGGCTTCCAAGGACCTACCTCCCATGAGGCTAAGGACTTTCACGAGGCCCTCCATGAACTGTGGTCAAGACCACGGGTCGTGGTGATGGCCATGAACTTGGGGCAGTACATTGCCAAGGTTGGGGCAACCTTGGCCTTTGGCTAGGCTTTGCACCTTTTACCTTGGCACTTGACCTTGCAACCCTCCCTTAAACCCTAGATGGTCTACTAAACTATGGGATTTAATACATTCCTTGACGTCTAACCACTAAACTCCTCATATCAAACTCTAGAACCCTTACATAAGGCTCTAGTTTAGTATACTAGTTTCTGGGGTATTACAATATCTCCCCCTTGGGATCATTCGCCCTCGAATGACATTTCTAAACACTTCTTAAAGGAAAAGCCTCTATAATAGCAACCTATCATGCATGCAACACATCTAAATGCACATAACTATGGGAGGAAACTTCAACCCCAACTAAACATACTTAATGCAACACAAGGGAATAGAAACTACATATAACAATCCCAAAATGCAAAACATTCACATATTTAGTCATGTTCAAGGAGGATCTACCATCTCCAATTCATAACATTCTCAACATACACCCATGGATCTCATAAAAAGCATTTTACTCTCAAAAATCATTTTATTCAAGGAGGAATCTTTCAACTCCAATCTAAGGCATGCTCATATATTCATCTCATGAAGTCAAATAGGCAACTCATACTCAATGCACTACAATATGAGGAAATAAATCATGTAAACTCATTTTCTTTTAAATCACAAGCTTTCATGAACATACTACATATAAGGAAATAATGGAAGCACATAAACACACAATAACCTTATTAGATAGGCACACCATATCCCCATTGGGAGTAAACCTACACAAACACTTCTAAACCTCATTCATACTTAAGACAACTTCTAAGTCTAACATTTCAAGCCACAAAAGACCAAACAATACCAGAATCTAATAAAGCATGAAGGACATACCGGTAGTCACATTAGGACGTCACTCTTGAACATTCTTAGCTTGGAGGACATAGAACATATTCTTCTTTTGGCCACTCTCATCCGGACCACTAGGAGCAACTTGCTTATCCTTCCTTCCCTTTGCCTTAAGCACCAATCAATCTCTCATTTTGTGCCCACTCTTTCCACACACATAGCAACCATCCATGCCAGCTAGGCACTTACCATAATGGCTCCTTCCACACTTGGAGCAAGTAGACTTAGGCAATGGAGACCCACTACCTTTCTCTTGGTCAAACCTAGGGGTGTTGGAAGAATCTTGACCGGAATACCTATATTTAGACTTAGGCCTACCTTGCCCATCAAACTTAGCATTAGAAAAGTTCCCTTCATTGGTCCTAGCCCTCTTCATCTCTCTATTCTTTTTCCTAAGCTTTGACTACTCAATTTGTTGGGCATACACCATAAGTCTAGAGATATCCATGTCACCTACAAGTATTGTCGTACAAAATTCTTCTTTAACTAATTTGGAAACACCGGTCAAAAACCTACTCATCATATCCCTCGAATTTGCTACCATAGATGGAGCATACTTAGACAATAGAGTAAATTTCAATGCATACTCCATAACACTCATGCTTCTTTACTTAAAGTTGATAAACTCTTCTACCTTAGCCTCCCTCAACTCCCGGGGAAAGAATCTATCAACAAATGCTAGTTTGAACACTTCCTACTCTATTGGGCCCGCTTCTACCGGCCTAGCATCCTTCCATTGTTCATACCATATTTGAGCAACATCTTTCAATTGGTAAGCGGCTAATTCCACTTTTCCTACCGAAGTCACCCCCGTGATGGCAAGTACTCTATAAACCCATTTGGATCTTCTTCCACTTTGGAGCCACTAAACTCCGGAGGGTTCATCCTAAAAAACTCCCCCACTCTAGAAGTGGACATCCCCCTTATTGGGTTTTTCCGGAGCTGCTACCTCCCTATTCACTTGTGTCGTCAAAGCTTGGACCAATATTTGAAAAGCTTTGCATTCGTCATATCCGGAGAATCAATTGGAACTTGGGGAACTTGTGGAGGAGCTTGGGTGGAACTTGGAGAGGAACCTCTTATTCTACATTTCCTTCCTTATCTCTCCTAGCATTTGCCCTTGTATTAGCCATACCCTGAAAATCAACGGGCATGGATTAGAAGAAGGACATACTAGAGCCAAACTTTATGGCACGACTTAGAGAATGAAGAAGTGAAGTTTCCTAAACATCCAATAGACTCTTATTTATAAATGTGGCGCGCTTCACATTTATGAACAAGACTCTACTAGACGTGGTTTGAGAAACACCTAGAACCATTCTTGACCCTTTGCTCTGATACCAAGTTTGTCACGACTCAAGGGTACACCCTAGATGTAACATGGCGTAAATGACCCCGAAGGGGTCTCATACAAGCCCTTAGCATATCACAACATAGGATAATATAAATATACGGAAATTTTAAAACATTATCCATACAATCGAAGACTTTTATAAAAGAAACCAGAAGTCTTTACTACGCTTTGTCTCAAACCATCTAATAAAACTTTGAATAAACTCTTGGGTCACAGCCCATACTATAGTCTCAAAACATGAAAGTAAAAGACATAAAGGAAATAATGGTTATGTCCTCGAAGCTATGAGGACTCACCAAGTCTTCAACTCATTGTTCCTTAGAAACCTATCCTCAAGAATGGAACTCAATCTCTGAACCCTACATTTGATTAGAATGTAGGCAAAGTATGTGTTAGTACAGATGTACTAAATATGATAGCTGGCATAACATCATAAGAGCATTACATAAGGGTTAGTCAACATATGATATAATCCATAAGCATAAGAAATACTTCATGAAACATAACCATGAGCATAAGAGACAATATCATAATCACAAATAAAGTCTCCAAAATAAGCAACACATGCATGAATCACATCCCATAATACCACCCAAGCTAACTATACATTGTTGGTTATCTTAAACATAGTCTCCATACCTAGTCAAGTCTTAAGCTTCCTCAAGTAGCTTTAAGTCATACTTGTGACATGTATCAGTGATTAACGTTTCAAGGACACTTCATCTAATTCTAAGTGTCAACGATCGCTAGTTAGTATAATAACCTAACTAAATGAGTTGGGGTCTAATCCCACAGGGAGTGGTACGTGTTTAAGATTCAAGAGTAAAGTATGAATATGTTCAAGTCAATCATTGGTGTAGACATTTATGAATAAAATAAAGATTCAAATTAAGGGGTTGACATGAGTTTCAAAGAACAAGGGGTTTTGGTGTTAACTATTAGCTACAACAACTGCAAATAACACAAAATTAACAATAATGAGACGGATTCTTGGGATGTGATTGTATTATAGGCTAAGGTATAGAAGTTGGTAATTGTAACTATTACTAAACAGTTGTAAATCAGTGAATAAGCTACACTTTAGTAGGGATAAACTTCCTCTCGAACAATTTACCCTGAAATGAAGTTGGTTTCTCTTGAACACCGATAAGCATGCAAATTAGAGCAATCTACGCTTTCGTCCATTCATTCTATCGAGCAAAATGTGTGGAAAAGGTTTTAGGATTCACTCTCTCGAGGTGAACCTATGACAACCCAATACCCACAGACCATCAATTCAGTAATCTTGGTTTTAAAACCTCTCTCTTGCAAGCCAAAAATACGAAGGTAGAACTGCATTTGCAACTACAATCCTTTAATTTTAACCACAATTACTGATTGAAATTACTTCTAAACAACATTTGAACTAACAATAAGCAATACCCACAAGCTAACCCACAACCCATAATTACATAATCACACCCTAAGAATTAGGGTTTTAGCTAGACATCATAAAAAGATAAAAATTGTTACCAAACTGAATTTCCGTCAACTGGGTAAGATTAATTTCTTCTTTACAAAGTCTAAATTGAAGAATCTCAAAGACCCACTTCCAATTTCTCAAAAATGGAAAACTTCAATTCTTCAAAGCTAAGGAAAACTTAGTCTCAATACTTTGAATTCAAACTCAAAAATTACTCTAATGAATGTTCAGAATAAAATTTGATACTAAACATAATGTTTGAAAATGTATTTATAGTCGCCAAAAACATGTTGCGAAGGGCCATTCGGCGCAATAAGTCGGGCTCGCCGATCTGCCCTTTGACTAATTTCATCGCCTTCTTGCTTTGGTCTTCAGCATCTTTAATTTCTGTAACTTTGGGCAATCCAACTCTGCATCGTGGAACGCGACATGCCGATTGCTCCTTTCTCTCGCCAATTTGATTTTCTCCTTCAGGGCTTGGCACACAGGAACATTAGGTGAGGTAATGGTCATTTGGCGACACGCCGAAGGAACTTGGCGATCATCAAGCCGTCATTTCTTCACTTTTTCAGCTTGCTTCGTTCCTTTTTGCCAATTAGAGTCCATGCTTTGTTCCTCAATCTAAATACTAGGAAATCAAGGGTTTTACATCAGTTATTTGCACAAACTAAGCATTTGAGGACACTAAATCTATCCAAATAAAGCCCTAAATGAGTCCAAATCGTGGACTCATCAACACCCCCAACTTAAACTTTTGCTTGTCCTTAAGTAAAACTCAAGTTCAGCAGTTCAAAAGGGATGCCTCAAGCAGTGCTACACATTACTCAATCATGAATGGACACAACAAGACTTAACTTACTCATGCAAGGATCAATTGTGTACTCAAAGATTTAAGTTGTCACTCACCATTATCAAAGATTCTCAAGCTAACAATACTAGCTTCAAATGCAAGTTCAAGCGCAACAAAGGTACCCAAATCCCCTTACACAAAGAATGATTCCATATTCACACACAATGGTTCAACAATTAATATCTTCAGAATCAACAACAACTCTCACGCTCATAAAGATGAACACATGCATGAATCCACCCATAGGTTTGCCCTTATTTTCCAATCAACACTTGTTTCAACTCACTCAAGATAAAAAAAAAAAAAGGTCTTTTTAAGGCTTGTAACATGGCTGAGTGTAAAGGTATGGTCTTTTAGGCTTAGTGGCTGCTATCCCCATGAAATGTGGTATGAACAACACTTTCTTTCCTTCTCCTCGTCATTCTCATTTATGCTCAAAAGTCACCCCATTATTTACTTTCCATGGAATACCGGAAACCCCATTTTCCTTTGCAACTTTATTTCAAACTTTTTCAGTCTTTTTCTTTTTCATTTTTCTTTTCTTTTTCTCTCGTTTTTTTGAATGGAGGGGTTCCATCTTTTTCACAACCATGGATCAAGAGGGACTTCTTTGCAATTCTTGATTTACCTTCCCTATTCACCAAACCCCCAACTTAGGCTTTTGGCCTAAGTTGGCTATTCAAACAAACCACAATTCATGAGGATTATAGGTGAAGGGAATAAAGAGAGGTTTCATTTGCTCAAGTTTCTTCGAAGAAAAAGGTAAGGCTCAAAGGGTGTTCAAGCAAAGATCACACACTCATAAGGTAGGCCACAAAAGAGGTAAAATGTCAAATTGTTTCACTCTTTAAAATTGTTGGCTACGATCATTTCAAGAGCTTGCATCACTTAGTAAACCAGACCAATGGGGCAAATTCTAGGTGTCATCACACATGGTTCACCGTAAGCTCATCATATAAGGCATTGACACCAATGTTGAACAAGACTCCACACTTTCGCTAGTGTGCAATGTTCATCACAAGAGACTCAATTTGATAACTGGCTAGTCATAACAAGATGCAAAAATTTCACATATTGCCTATGCAACTTCATTTGGCCTTATCGTAGCTGCACATTTAGTTTTGTTCGATTATGAGCAATATTCAAGTCATTGGTATTGATCAAGACCGATACTCAAATTTGCAAAAGAACAGCCCCATTCAAACACACTTAAGAAGTGGCACAAAATTTTTCAGAAGGGTCAAAAATCATTTACATTCAAAATAAGGAGGCACAAGCTCAAACATCCACAAAATACAGTGCCAAAACACAATATATGAGCAAAACAGTAATCACAAAAGGTGGGCCTCACCCCACCATAAAACAAAAGCAATTTGTCCTCAAATGTAATAAAATATCCACAAAATAACTAAAAAGAAGACTGAGAGGGAGGTAAAGGGAAATCCTGTCTACGCAGTCGCTCCATCTTTCGGGGCATCAGTGCCCGGTGTAACACTCTGAACCTAGGCATCAGTGCCCAGAGTCACCTCAGAAGGACCTGCTCCACTAGACCCACCCATGGTGGTGTCTCTCAAAGAAGTCTGCCAGGTAGTCTCAAACATCACATCCTCAAAGTCAGCCAGATCATCATAAACCTCAGCATCTATCAAATCTATATGCTCCTCGTCGATCTACGCCTCCAACTCATTAGCTACCATATCATCCCGATGTACATCTCCGGTGGTGGCCAGAGGAATCTCAGAAGTCGTTGGGGCATCTACATCATCAGTTGCCTCCAATAGGGAAGTGAAATCAGTGGACTTCAAGTAGTCCACGTCCTTCCTCAGATCCGCAACCTCGACTTTCAAAGCCATAACCTCAAGAGTCTCCCCATGTCTGATCTCACAAGCCTCAACTCTCGTAGTGAGAGTGTCAATGGAAGTTCGGAGGGGGTCAATGCAGGAAAGATGGCACTCTCAATCATCCATGAGACTACAGGCTCAAGTCGGGTAGCCCTCACATCAGCCGAATGGGCTAGGTGCCCCAATCTTCATGATCATAGCCTGAGTAATCCTATTGGGTTGGGCTGCAATAGAGGTACCGGGGCTTGGGAGGAAGAAGTGGGAGCAAATGTACCCAAAGGCTCAGAGGCAGGAGTAGGCAAAGATGCCTCTGCAGGGATAGAGTCAATGTCAACCTCCGGAGATGTATCCACTGGAGCTGCTCTCCTCCTATCAGCCTCCTCCCAAGTGTACTCGGCCTCAATATGCCGGATGTCTGTGGAGGATGAAGGGGTAACCTAAAATTCTCTAGTATCATCCCGAGAAACTCGAGCTTTTCTGCAAAATTTAGTGATCAATACCAGAAAAGGAAGTGAAGTTTGGCTCTGTTTGGCCTGCATGACCATCTCTTGTGCCATAATCATCCCAGATTTATCCTCGTCTCATCAATGATGCAACCCAGACAGGCTGCCTTGGCATGGCGGAGAATCGACTCGTTTTGGGATGGCATAATGGTACTGCTGATGAAGCCAAACCAGAACCTTACGACTATGTTTAGATCCTTCTTCTCAATAGGTGCTCCAATATCAAGCCATTTGGGAGTACCGTCTGATATTAGCAGAGCCAACAACTTCTTCATATTGTCTAGTCTCTTTGTTCTGATCAGATGTTGGCAGTCATCATCAATTCGCATTGAAACACCCAAGATGGCATTGATAGCTTCACTATCACATTTCACCTTTCTTTCTCTAACGACCACATAGTCAACCGGCTTGAATTTGGTTGTCGGCTTCTTCCCTTGTGGTATCAAGGCACTGTAAGCACTGTAGAAATGTTTGACCCAACTCGGAATGTACGGGCCACAGGGCTTGGTGAAGAGCTGGAATTTGTGAAATCTTAGGCAGCTCATGATCTCCGGGTACCTGTCTATCACCCCATCAGTAGAGTCTCTTCTCCTCTATGATGGTTCTCTAGCCCCTCAGTCTTGAGTTTGTTCATAGACCGTGGGGGAGGACCCTGTACTGGTGGTTCTAGGACCAAAACCTGTGCTGGAGCTGGAGTAGGAGAAGTTGTATGAGGGATCCTGATCCTAGACGGATCATTCAGCCTCTTTTAACGCAGCTCAGCTCTATAGGCTGCTAGTAGGTCATCTTCAGGCTCAGAAATTGCAGTCTGATGCTCCTGGTGCTCAACCTCACTCTCAGAAGTGGTGAGGTGAGTGGCGTAGATACCGTCACTTTTGAAGTTGGCCTCCAGTGACACAGGTGCCTTCCCGTTTCCTTTTCCTTTCCCACCTGTTGTGGGAAGTTTGGTAGCCTTAGCCTTGGATGCAGCTGCATCCTTATTGATTTTTATTCCCTTGGCCCTCTTGCGGGGAGGCATGTGTCTACTAGCTACATTTGGTATAGCCATATGTGCAAAACTATAAAAAGAGTTAGAAATAGCTCAAGAAAATTTGCAGAGAAATTGTTGCAGACAAACTCATCGATCCGGTCAGCGAGTCAACGAATCTCTTTGGTGAGCCAGATCAGGCTCACCGAAAGGATTGGCTAAAAAATTCCCAAAAAAATTGGCATATCGGCGATGAGAAGGACCTTTCGGAGAATCGCCGACAACATTCGGCGAGCAAGGACTAGCCCGCCAAAATATACAGTGTTGTTAGTGATTAGTGGCACCGAAATAAAGGCGATCAAGGAAGACCTTCGGCGAGTCGCCGAGTGCACTCGACGAACTCAGGCTTCTCGTCAAAAGTTACAGAACCTAACTCAAGATTAAGCATGAAATTAAAGGCAATAAGGGGGAATTCGGCGAACCGCCGAGTGGTTCGGCGAGCTTGACCTAGCTCGCCAAACGTGCCACTTTCAACCCCAACTTCCAAATTCAACCCCACAGCCCCCGAAAACAAAATCAAAACATGCACACAATCAATTAGACCTAGACCCATTACACCCATGCCCCCGGGATACTCAGACTTTTCCCAGTTTGGCCAAATTTGGCCATTTGATGACTTTTGCCCTTAAGAATGACGTCAACCGCTCCATCATTTGGCAAATTACATCATTTGGCATAAATGCGGGTTACTTAGACTTCACCTGACTATACCCAACAACATTTAGACAACATCCCACACTTTTAATCAATTTTAAGGCACAAAATATTCGGAAAATCACAATAAAGGCATTCTAGACATGATAATCAAATTAAAATAGGCACACAAGCATAAAATTACGATCAGAGAGGCCCATCACACATCACTAATATAAAATCAATTGCAAATGAGTAAAAATTGCTACATATAGATTTGGGGTTTGGAAAACCAACCTTTGAAGCCGAATAAACAAGTTGTAAAGCTAGGCAATAATGATATCCAACTCCGGACACAAACTCGAAGACTAAAATGCGATAAAAATGTAAAAATATAGAAAATAATGTGTGGGTGTGAGTTTGGGAAGTTCAAAAGTGAATGATTTTGAACTTTTGAACGTTTGGCCTTTAAAAACCGTCCAGTTCTTGCCCATTCGACGACACGTCGAGTGGGCACTTACCTCACAGAGTTTTACAGGACCACCAGTTAATGTGGGGGTCCAAACGATGGACTAAGTCGTGATCGCCAACCTGGTCGGCGATTCGCCAATTTGCTCTTGGGCTTGCCAAGTTTTACAGACTCCAATTTCAAGATATATTGAGTCCAACAGTAGTCCAAGTCGGGCTCACCGACCTCTTCGGTGAGTCGCTGAATGGACTTTTAGCTCGCCAACCTGCATTTCTTCAAACACATTCAACACTTCAACCTACAAAATTAACACAGGATTATTTCTAAAACAAAAATAAAGCGATAAAACCTTGGGTTGCCTCCCAAGAGGCGCCTTAGTTAACGTCGTGGCATGACGCAATTCCCTACTCAACTTGGATTTGAGGGGTAGAGACGAGACAACACATGACCCATTTGGGTCTCCAGCAGCTGAATAGATATGGTATGGGAAGCAGTCATCTGATTTAGCAATGAGAGATTTTCTTTTATCTCATTCAACACTTTTTCGTGTTCGTCGACTTTGTGGAGAATGTGTGAGAGAATCTCTTCTGCCTGTCCACCCTCATACTCTTTGGGCTGTATACACTCATGAGGGGGAATGTACCGATCTTTCTTTTTGGACGGTACCTCCAATTCCATAATCTGCTTGGCCACGAGATCTAGTTGAGTCAACAATGTGGCCAAAATCTGGTCCTTGTCAGTCTCTTAGTTGGTCTTGGCCATATGATCGAGGAGTTGGGCTGTTATTGCATAGGGTAGTCATGTGAGACTACCCGGAGAAATTTGGTCAGCCATTCCTATATTTTCCGGACCAAGACCTCTATAGAAGCAGTCAAGCAGTATGTTATCTGAGATTCCATGAGTTGGCCATTGCAGCAATAGTGACTTAAATCTCCGCCACAACTCATGGATTAACTCACCCTCCATTCGATTGAAACTTAGGATGTTATCCCTATGAATCATCATTCTATAAGGAGAGTGGTCCATTTGGTCACCGTTGCTACAAGGCATGCTCCTTCCTTCTGTTCTAAACAAGCAATATGAAAAACAAAACTAAAAGTAAGTAGATTCAACTATGACTAAAAAGAACAAAATTCTACTTAACTAAAGAATCTTAACCAACACCAGTCCCAGCCAGTGGCGCGATTTTGATTTAACGTTTCAAGGACACTTCATCTAATTCTAAGTGTCAACGATAGCTAGTCAGTATAATAACCCAATTAAATAAGTTGGGATCAAATACCACAGGGAGTGGTACGTGTTTAAGATTCAAGAGTAAAGTATGAATATGTTCAAGTCAATCATAGGAGTAGACATTTTCGAATAAAAACATGAATCAAATTAAGGGGTTGACACGAGTGTCAAATAACAGGGGGTTTTGGTTTTAACTATCAGCTACCACAACAACAAATAACACAAAATTAACAATAATGAGATGGGATCTTGGGATGTGATTGGATTATAGGCTAAGGTAGACAAGTGGGTAATTGTTGTCACAATCCGAGTCTACACCTCAGAAGCGACACGGCGTACTCAACCCCGAAGGGGTCTTATACAAGCCTCATAGCATTCATAACATAAGATACTTAGAGATAGTGCGGAATTTAAAAACTTTTCTTTATAAAACCATGCAATCTAACATTCAAAAACATTTAAACGCAAGCGGAATTCTATTGTCTCACATGGCCATCTAATCAACATACTTGAAACAAAATAGGGTCACGGTCCTTTACAATCGAAAAGACTAACATTGTCTATTACATGAAATAAAAGAAACTTATAAATACTTGTCCTCAATCTATGAGGACATACCACATGATCTTAGAAGAATAGCAATCCAAGCACTTCAATCTAGATGGAAGCAATCACTTGTCGGAACCTACATTTGTAGTAAAAACATAGAAAAAGAATGGGGTTAGCACAATTAAGTACTAAGTATGATAGTCATGCAAAAACATGCTTAAAACGGACATTTTGTTTGAAAGTCATGATATATGCCATTTTGATAAAACCTTTATGAACATAAACACAACATAAATAATTTTCAACCACAACCAACATTTAAGTCATTTAACCACATTAGAACATAATCACATATAACCTATTCCCTTCACATTAAGCCTTCACCCCAAGTAACCCTCAAGTTATACCTTGTATAATGTATGGATAGCGTCTCATACCACCATCCACACTAAGGTCACCAAAAGTGAGCTTACCATTCAACCTTTCCATCTTTACACCATGCACATGCATAAGAGACATAAACAATACATAAGCCACATCAACACCTAAAGACCATCACCTAGTGTAACTCTAAGTCATACTTGTGCAATGTGCAAGTAGCATCCCATACTACTACTCACACTAAGTACTCCTTGAAGCCACCATAGACAAGCCACATTTATATTCATTAAGTCATGACAAGGAAGTAACTCATAATACAATCCAAGTATTGCATGCATCTTTACATTTAAGGATATAAGAGTCAACACTCTCCATTAACTTCTTTACATTAAGAGAACCTTCATTCTTTAGACATTAGATCAACATTCTTTATTAACATCATCATAAGAGCACATTCACCACACTTAACATTATAAAGGAACACACCATAACCTCCGTCAAAGCCTACTTGTGCAATGCATAGATGGCGTCCCATACCACCACTCACACTAAGTAGTGCATTCTTAAGAAGTCATAGTTCATTAACATTATTATGGGAGTAAGCCTTAACCGACATAGACAATGGAGCAATTCATGGTATCCTGGTGTCACCCTCACCGGATAAGGGATTCCTACTTGCCTAAAGTAGGACCATTGTTTGTTTAGCCTTAAGTTGATCCATTAGCTAGACCTATGTGGGCACCTAGTTATGGGATAGGGAGATTGATACTAGATACCCATATCAACTCACGGATGAGCATCCATCTCAAGAGATTATTACTAGATACCCCGCTTAAACTCCCGGATGAGCATCCTCTCAATTCATATCCACTCGGTGCCTAGCATTATTCCCCACGGAGTACATTACATTAATTCATTATAGGATAAGAGATTGTTACTAGACACTCCGCCAAAATTCATGGATGAGTATCCATCTCAAACCCAACATTCATTAAAATGGGATATAGGGATTGTTACTAGATACTCCGCCTCAACTCCCGGATGAGTATCCATCCCATCCCAACATTCATTCATTGGAAAGCTCATAGATTCAAAGATGAGAACAACCTTTCACCTAAGAGTCCCCTTATTGTGAGAAAGTCCTTTCACAACAAGTCATTATCATTCATTAGAGTGCAATTGAGAATAGCCTTTCAATCGATCGATCATCATTAACATTGTCATAGAATTTCATTCATTAGCCATTCATGAGTATGTTTTTATGTGAGAATAACCTTTCACATATAGGCTCATCATTCATAGGTGTTAATTAAGAAATCACATTCAATCATAACACACTTTCATTCTAAACATGTTCATTATACATCCATTGAAATCACACACACATACTTTACATCATAATCATATATATATCCTTCATATATAGAGGTACAAGGAATATATACATCAATTCAATTCCACAATATACCTAGTAAATAAACACTTCCACCTTTCAAGTGGATCAATAGATCAAGCACAATTCTACTTCAATATGTAATTTGATCATAACTTGCCTTTCAAGGCTAAGAACCAACATCAATCCATAAATCCAAGATACTACAATAGATAATGAAATTGACATGATTCAATCACTTAAATCAATATAAGTATCAACAATTCAACATACATGCATAATCAATCAACTCCCAATCACAATCACAATTTTGGAAATTGGGGGAAAACATGGGTTCTAGGAAGAAATCATCTTAATTCATATTTAAATACACAATTCATTCATATTCAATGCAATAAATCCTTTAGAAATCATTTAGAATTGAACCCATGCATAGATTGAAAACTAGGGTTTTAGAGAAAACATTGGAGACTTGAAATCACTTTTGAGATTGGCTCCTTGAAAGAAACTAAGTCAAGGATGAAGACCGCCATACCTTTTTAAGAAGAATCCCTCAAAAATCCTTTGAAAACTTGAAGATTTTGACCTTGGAAGCTTGAAATCTTCACCTCCAATGGAGGTTTCTACAGGAAGAACTTTTGGAGGGAGAGGGGGGTTTCATTTGGGGTTTTGAAAATAATGAAGTCTGAAATAGAGTTTAATACTTTTAATACTCTTAAAATACCTTAATTAACTTAAAATAACCGTCCCTCCACTTAAAAGAATTAATTAGCTAATTACCAAATAACCCCTCACTTGGCCGAACCAAATCTCTAGATTACAGGCAGTGACTCACACCCTAGACCCACGAATTGTGAGTCCATTCACGGACCATGTTGTTGGTCAGTAGTCTGGGGATGCAGCTTGGTTCATGGGCTCTTGACCTACGGAGGCCATCCACGGGGCGTGGACCCCTTCCGTAGGTCACCACATTTTGGCAACTCTTCTTCATTTGGGGCAGCCTTGGGGTTAGGCTAAGGGTCCTCCTCAATGTCCCTTAGGGTGGTCCTTGGGGAGTCTTACCTTGACGTTTAACCCCTAAACTCCTCAACCAAAGCTTGGGACAACATCAAACCACCTAAAACCTCATGACAAACTCACACACTCACTAGTTAGGCTCTAGTTTTACTTATTCGTTTTACGGGTCGTTACATTATCCCCTACTTATGAACATTCATCCTCGAATGACACTTTAAACACACTAAGGGGTCAACGACTCAAAACTAGCAGCCCATCATGCATGCAACATTATAATCAAATGCACAAAACTAGGAGGAAACGTCAACTCCAACTCTAACATGTTCAATGCACACAAGAAGGTAGGAACTACATCTACTAACTCATTATGCACCAAAACTTCATCATTTCTCATTGCATTGAAGGAATTACCTTCTCCAACTCATATCATGCTCATCATAACATCATTATGAACATTATGCAACCTTTTCATAAAACACATTTTGGCATGTTAAACAATCAACCTCATGAAGCATATAGACAATTCATACTAAATGCACATTAACATGAGGAGCATAATTCATAGAAACTCAATTTCTCATTTATACAAGAATTCAACTAGAACATGCACAACATAAAGAGACCATGGAAACTCATAATCACACATGACTCCAAAACATGAAACAAGCTACAAGGAACTCTTGGTCTCAAGGTTGAATAAGAATAGAAGGAAAGAGATAAGGATATCAAAACTCTCAACAACCTTACTATTCAACATACTATCCCCCACTTAGGAGAAAACCCAACTAAGGCTAACAAGAAAACAACATAGGAATCTCAATACAACATTCACAACCAAAAGGAACTATCACTCACCGGTACCTTCATCCGGATTAGCTCATTTGTCCTTGTTAGCTTGGAGCACATAGAAACGGTTTCTCTTTGGAGCATTAGGATCCGGGACATCAACAAAAGCTTGTTTGGTCTCTCTCCCTTTTGCCGAGAGTGTTGGGCAATCTCTCATCTTATGACCCTTCTTTCCACACCCAAAGCATCCATCCGTGCCGGCAAGGCACTCACCCAAATGTTGCTTCCCACACTTGCCACATCTAGGCCTCTCAAAAGAAGACCCATTTCCTTTTTCTCCTTGAGATTTAGGGTTAGACACCCTATCCTTGTTCAACATTGAAGAATCTTGGTTGTAGAACCTCTTTTTGGACCTAGGTTGACCTTTCTCATCGGATCTACCCCTCTTCATCCCTCTACTCTTTCTCTCAAGTTTGGACTCCTTAATAGATTGAGCATACACAATGAGTCTAGAAATGCTCATATCATTATGAAGCATCGCTGTACGACACTCTTCCGTAACTAGGTCAGATACATCGGTCACAAAATGACTCATCTCATCTCTAGGGTTGGACACCAAAGATGGAGCATACTTCGACAATAGGGTAAACTTCAAGGAATACTCATCCACACTCATGCTACCTTGCCTAAGGTTTATAAACTCCTCCGCCTTAACCTCCCTCTTCTCACGGGGAAAGTACCTACCAAGGAAATCTCTCTTAAACTCCTCCCATTCTATAGGACCCGCTTCTATAGGCGTATTGCTTTTCCATTGAGTGAACCACACTTGGGCCACATCGTTCAATTGATAGAAAGCCAACTCCGCTTTCTCCTTAGAAGTTACTCCCATAGCATTGACTATCTTATATACTTCATCCAAGAATTCTTGGGGATCCTCTCCCACTTTAAAACCTAGGAAAACCGGAGGATTCATCCTCACAAACTCCCTCAACCTAGAAGCCATAGTACTTTTAATAACATTCACTCTAGTCCCCACATCTCTAGTCACTTGGGCCGTCATGTCTTGGGCTAAGGTTAGAAAAGCCGACCTAATTTCATCATTAGTCATGGCCGAAGCATCAACCAGAACTTCATTCTCTTGAGGAACTTAGTCACCTTGAAGACCTTGAGGATCATGGGGAGGAACTCCGTCATTCACAACTTCCTCTTCCACTCTCCTTGTGGGAGTTCTTCTTGTATTCATATCCTATAAATACAAGAGAAGGATTAGGAAAAGGAACACTTATAGAGCTAAACTCTAAGGCACGACTTCAAGAATATAAAAGAAGTGTAACTCCCTAACATCCTATCGCCTCTCGCTCATAGATGTGTCGCGACTCACACCGATGAACAAGACTCTACTAGACGTCACTTGTAGACATCAACCCTAAAAACTATTCCCAAAACCTTGTGCTCTGATACCATGTTTTTCATGACCCGAGTCTACCCCCCAGAAGCGACACGACGTACTCGACCCCGAATAGCATTCATAACATAAGATACTAAGAAATAGTGCAAAATTTAAAAACTTTTCTTTATAAAACCATACAATCTAACATTTAAAAACATTTAAACGCAAGCAGAAGTCTATCATCTCACATGGCCATCTAATAAACATACTTGAAACAAAATAGAGTCACAACACTTAAGAATCGAAAAGACTAACATTGTCTATTACATGAAATAAAAGAAACTTTTAAACACTTGTCCTCGATCTATGATTACATACCACTTGATCTTGGAAGAATAGCAATCCATGCACTTCAATCTAGATGGAAGCAATCACTTTCCCGAACCTACAGCTATAGTAAAAACATAAAAGAAGAATGGGGTTGGTATAATTAAGTACTAAGTATGATAGCCATGCAAAAACATGCTTAAAACGGACATTTTGTTTGATAGTCATGATATATGACATTTTGATAAAACCTTTATGAACAAAAACACAAAAGGCATAATAATGAAGACCACCATACCTTTTTAAGAAGAATCCCTCAAAAATCCTTTGAAAACTTGAAGATTTTGACCATGGAAGCTTGAAATCTTCACCTCCAATGGAGGTTTCTAGAGAGAGAACTTTTGGAGGGGGAGGGGAGGTTTCATTTGGGGTTTTGAAAATAATGAAGTCTAAAATAGAGTTTAATAGTTTTAATACTCTTAAAGTACCTTAATTAACTTAAAATAACCATCGCTCCACATAAAATAATTAATTAGCTAATTACCAAATAACCCCTCACTTGGCCAAACCAAATCTGCAGATTGCAGGCAGTGACTCATGCCCTAGACCCACGGACCGTGAGTCCATTCACGGACCATGCTGTTGGTCCGTGGTCTAAGGCTGGAGCTTGGTTCATGGGCCCTTGACCTACGGAGGCCAACCACGGGGTGTGGATGGACCTATGGGGCGTGGACCCCTTCCGTAGGTCACCACATTTTGGCAACTCTTCTTTATTTGGGGCAGCCTTGGGGTTAGGCTAAGGGTCCTCCTTAAGGACCCCTAGGGTGGTCCTTGGGGAGTCGTACCTTCACGTTTAACCCCTAAACCAAAGCTCGGGACAACATCAAACCACCTAAAACCTCATGGCAAACTCACACACTCACTGGTTAGGCTCTAGTTTTACTTATTCATTTTACGGGTCGTTACAATTGCAATTGTTAGTAGATAGTTGTAAATCAGTTAATAAACTAGACTTTAGTGGGGATAAACTTTATCTAGTCCATTCACTCTCTCGAGCTGAATGTGTGGAAAAGGGTTTAAGATTCACTCTCTTGAGCTGAAACCATTACAACCCAATACCCACAGACCATCAATTCAGTAATCTTGGTTTTAAAACCTCTCTCTCAAGGAAGACAAAAACATGAAGGTAGAACTGCATTTGCAACTACAATCCTTTAATTTTAACCATAATTACTGATTGAAATCACTTCTAAACAACATTTAAAATAACAATTAGCAATACCCACAAGCTAAATCAACCCATCATCACATAATCACACCCCAAGAATTGGGGTTTTAGCTAGACATCATAAAAAGATAAAAATCGTTACCAAACTGAGTTTCCATCAACTGGGTAAGATTAATTTCTTCTTCACAAAGGTCTTAATTGGAGAATCTCAAAGACCCTCTTCCAATTTCTCAAAAATGGAAAACTTCAATTCTTCAAAGCTAAGGAAAACGTAAGTCTCAATACTCCGAGTTCAAACTCAAAAATTACTCTAATGAATGTTCATAATAAAATTTGATACTAAACATAATGTTTAAAAATGTATTTATAGTCGCCAAAAATATGTTGTGAAGGGCCATTCTGCGCAGTAAGTCGGGCTCGCCGATCAGCTTGGCGATCCGCCCTTTGACCCATTTCATCGCCTTTTTTCTTTGGCCTTCAGCATCCTCAAGTTCTGTAACTTTGGGAGATCCAACACTGCATTGCGGAACCACTCGGCGACACGCCGAATGCTCCTTTCTCTCGCCAATTTGATTTTCTCCTTCAAGTTTGGCACACTAGAACTTTAGGTGATATAATGGCCATTTGGCAACACGCCGATGGAACTAGGCGATCACCAGGCCTTCATTTATTCGCTCTTTCAGCTCGCTTCATTCCTTTTTGCAAATTAGTGTCCATGCTTTGTTCCTCAATCTAAATACCTGGAAATCAAGGATTTTACAAACTAAGAATTTGAGGACACTAAATCTATCCAAATAAAGCCCTAAATGAGTCCAAATCGTGGACGCATCAATGAGTAAGACCCCATAATCTAACTCACACTAAGTACCACCTTAGGCCATCATACTAATCACCTTAGGATCTCATCCTTTAACTTAACTCTCATAACCAAGGGAATCTCGAGTCTTTAGTCAATACTCACAATGAAGGCAACTCTAGCACAATCCTATCTAATCATACATCATATAATAGAACACTTTCTTGAATAACCTTAAGTCATACTTGTGCAATGCATCAATGACATCCCATAATACCATTCATACTAAGTACCACTTTTAGGTCTTCTTACTCATACTTCTTAGTTGGAAACTAGTCCCTCTCTTTAAACCTTAGAACAGTATGAGGTACTTTATTTAAGCATATCTTAGTTCATTATTAGGTTGAACCCTATGAGACCCTTCTTTAAGCATGTCTAAGTTCATCATTAAGTTAAGTATGTCTAAGTCCATTAATGCTTTTGAACATTTGTAGATACTTCTTGAAGTATGTCTTAGTTCATTGGATATGGAGATTTCTACTAGAAACCCTAACTCCACTATGTGAAGGCTTCCATCTCATGAGACCTAAATTTGGGAAAACCCACACTCTACTACGTAAGAGTTCCCCCCTTTAACTTGGATAGTCCTCACATCAACTGGGTGTGGTTGTCCTTTCAACTTGGAGCCTGGACCCTCTACCTTGTGTGTCACTTCATCTCATTGTTAATATCCACTTGGGGCAAAGCATACATCCCAAGATTCACTATTAATCCTTAGCTTGCTTAACACTCATGTCTCATGGAATAATGTCCTTGACAATCGATCCATGTTCAAGTGATCTTATCACTTTATACATTTAAGCATATAAAAGGTAGGTTGGGTGAGTAAAGGCCTTTCACCACAAAGCTACCTATTAGACTTCTATTCATCACATTAACTTTACTCTCAAAGCCCTAGTGATTCAACACTCATGACTACAAGCCTTACTCTCAAGGCTTTACTTCTTACAATCATCATTCATACCTAGATTTCAAGGCATTCTAATCACATTCTTCAATATCAAGAGATTCTAGGCACAATTCATCATCAATATTCATAATCAAGCTTTACTAGTCATTATCCCTCACATATACTTTATTCTAGTTGAATTCATGTTGACATGTTCCTATTCTTGAACAATTACTACTCATAACATCAGTTTTAGAAGATCACCAATGAATCATCAATTTCACCTTTCATGGCATAAACCCACATAATTCAATTTCATCAATTAGACTAGGGTTAAACATGGAAAACATGTAATATCATCATAATATCATGAATCAGTACTTAAACGATCATAAACAAGTACTATCCATTCAATTGGAATCATACTCAACTCTACCCATAACCTAGAAAGAAACCCTAGCTTAGGTTGGGGTTCTTCTTCACAATTTGGGGTAAATCTAGGGAGCTCTGTGGATGGAAGAATCAATAAATGAATAATCTAACATACCTTGATTCAAAGTCCTCACCAAAACTGCAACAATGGAGCCTTGATCTTGACCTTAGCTTCAAGCTCTATCTTCTTCTTCAAGTCTTAAAGAGAGAAATATTTGAGAGGAGAATATTTTGGGGTTTTGATTTTTAATGACTTAGTTGGGGTGGTTAGTGACTTAAAATAGTTTATATAGGTGTATAAAGTCCATATAAAATGACCCCCACTTAAAACTAACTACAAAGGAATTTACACAAAGACCCCTCACTAGGCAACCCACTCCCAGGCACCACGACAGGACTTCACGAGCTGTTGTCAAGACCACTTCCCGTGGTCCTTTGGCAGTGGCTAAGGCTTGGTGTCTTGGCCTCCACAAAACTAAGGCATGACCACGAGCCTTCCCACGAACCATGGTCAAGACCACTGGCCATGAAGTGGCTCATGGTGCCTAAACAGTGGCTTGACTTCGAAGGACCTGCCTCCCATGAGGCTAAGGGACCTTCACTAAGCCTTCCAGGATTCGTGGTCAAGACCATTGGCCGTGGTGATGGCCGTAACTTGGGGGAGTGCATTGCCAAGGTTGGGGCAGCCTTTGGCTAGGCTTTTCCCCTTTTTCCTTGGCACTTGACCTTGCAACCCTCCATTAAACCCTAGATAGTCTACTACTATACGGGGTGTAACACGTTCCTTGACGTTTAACCACTAAACCCCTCATATGAAACTCTAGAACCCTAACATAAGGCTCTAGTTTAGTCTACTAGTTTCCAGGGTATTACAAACTATTACCTCTACCTTGAATTTAAATTATGAATTCAAGGTTATATTTCATGTTGTGAATGATTTCTAGATGTTTAGAAGTAGTTTAGAGTACTTAGAATCGATATGATGTGAAGGTACACTTTAAAAGGACACAGACGGGCTGCACGACAAAAAAATGGTGGTGGCAGGCAACCATGGCGCACTGCTGGTGCGAGGCGCTATTCCCTCTGGTGCATCTAGGGCGGGCCGCGCCGGCCCCTCCCTATGTCAACCGGACAAACTTTTCTTCTCGTTTTTTTATCTTAATTCGACTAGAATCAATTATTTTTCTCAATTTCTCCTTAAATTCAATTATACAATACAAGCATACAAGAATTTACTCAAAAATAACTTTTAAACTCAATACGATTATCTCAAGAACTCATCAAACCCATCCTAATTCAAGAACGAAGATAAAACTTCAAGAACACTAATCAAGAACTCTAATCCTTCAACTTCAAGAATGAAATTGCGCTGAAAATAACATGATTTGCGTGTGGGTGAACTAACCCAACACTATGATAACTCACATACCTCTTAGGGATTGAACCCTTGGTGAAACAACCTTCGATTCGCAAGCAAACTTGAAGAACGCCTTGACTTCTCTCCTTTTCTCCTCTTCTTGAACTCCTCTCAAAACCCTAGTGTAAATTAGGATTTTTAAAACTGAACCAAATCAGTTTAGACCCCTAATTATTTACTAAAAATGCTTAAATATGAAAGGGTAATTAAATGACCAAAATTCCCTGATATTTTGAGGTTTCCCTTAACTGGACAACACGACTTCAAGCAGGCGTATCTCCCTCCTACAAGCTCGAAAATTATCAAACTTGGTAGAGTTGGAAAGAGGATTCCAAGACCTTTCCTTTGATATCTTATGGGCCACCTAACTCATTATGTACTGAAAGTTATGGTCATTTGAAGTTAACCCAAAAATCCTAACTCATGCATAACTTAGAAAATTTCAGATTTTGTTGTTTCCAATTTAGTTTTTTTTATTTGTAGCTCTTGCAAATACTGAGGTGTTACAATATATCCCCCTTGGGAACATTCGTCCTCAAATGAGATTTCTCTAAGTAGAGTAAGGGTGCTAACATCTAACACCCATTTCAAACACTCAATATGCATAGTAACAAAATATTTCAACTAAATAAATGCCAAGAAAAGGATTAGTACCTTATATTTGAATCGCTCTGGACTCAAAGAGATGTGGGTATCTCTTCTTCATATCCTCCTCATCTTTCTAAGTAGCTTCCTCAACAAACTAATTCCTCCATAACACCTTGAATGATGTTATCTCCTTGGTTCTTAACTTGTAAACCTGACGATCTAGAATCTGTATGGAAATCTCCTCATAAGATAAGTTATCCTTAATACCAATGTCTTCAGTCGGTATAATAAGCGAAGGATCCCCCATACATTTCTCCATACTAATCCACCAATAGACTTTTCCCAAGTCAAGATACATCTTTGTAGAACCCGGATGGATAGAATATTTGGATCTATGAGCTTCCTCCATGATTCTCTCATGGAGTTCACCCACCTTTGGTACACAGAATCTACCTTGATACCTTAATAAACCATCTCTTTTTTGTTCAAATGCCATCACTTTCTGCTTTTGAACATTTGCCTTCAATTCAAGCAAAAAAAGGTCTTGGTCTTATTTCTCTTTTACTTCAGACACTAATGATGATTCAACCCCATTTATCACCAATACTCCTCCTCCATTGGAATCTATTAACCGGACTCCCAATCGTCCAAGTCTGTACACATATTTGGCTAACTCTTTCTGGCCTTCTTCAACATGGGCGGTACTACCCATAGAAAATCTGCTCAAAGCATAGCCTTACCTGGGTGATATAGAATATTCATATTATAATTCTTGAGTAACTCCAACCACCTTCTTTGTCTGAGATTAATCTTTTTATGATTGAATACATACTAAAGACTCTTGTGATCGGTGAACACATTTACATGATCACCATAGAGACAGTTGCGCCATATATTTAAAGCAAGCACTACAATAGACAACTCTAGATCATGGGTTGGGTAATTCCTCTCGTGAATCTTAAGTTGTCTGAAGCCATATAACTTTGCCATTCTACATCAATACAAAACCCAGTACAACTCTGGACACATCTCAATACACCACAAAGCCTTATGTACCTTCTGGTAAGGTCAATAATGGGGCAGTAGTCAACCTCTTTTTCAATTCTTGAAAGCTTTTCTCACAAGCTTCCGACCATTGAAACTTACCTGTTTTCTAAGTCAACTTAGTCAATGGGGATGAAATGGATGAGAACCCCTCGAAAAACCTCCTATAATAACCAGCCAATCCCAAGAAACTCCTAATATCAGTTGGAGATGTGGGTCTAGGCCAGTTGTGCACTGCCTCAATCTTCTGTATTTCAACTTGAATCTCATCACCGGAAACAATATGGCATAAGAATGCCACAGACTCTATCCAAAACTCACACTTAGAGAATTTAGCATACAACTCTCTATCCTTGAGAGTTTGGAGAACTACTCTGAGATGACTAGCATGATCCTCCTCTTTCCTCGAATAAATTAGAATGTCATAAATGAAAATTATAACAAACATATCTAGAGAAGGCTTAAATACTATGTTCATAAGATCCATGAAACCTGCAGGAGCATTAGTCAAACCAAATGACATTAGTTGAAACTCATAATGATCATAACGGGTCATGAGCTTTCTTAGGGATGTCAGTTTCTCTTACTCTAAACTAATGATAACCTGATCAAAGGTCTATCTTAGAAATACAAGTGGCACCCTGAAGTTGATCATATAGATCATTAATTCTTGAAAGAGGATACTTATTCTTGATTGTAACCTTGTTATATTTCACGTTGTGAATGATTTTTAGATGTTTAGAAGTAGTTTAGAGTAGTTAGAATCGATAGGAAGTGAAGGTACAGTTTAAAAGGAGTCAGACAGGCTAAACGACTATAAAAAGGTGGGGGTAGGCGACCCCGACGCACTGCTAGTGCGAGGCGCCAACCTCTAAACTTTAGAGAGTCCAAAATGGCGCACTGCTGGTGTGCTGCCCCAGACCCTCTGGCGCATCTAGGGCACACCATGTCAGCCCCTCCCCAGGTCAACCCGATGAATTTTTCTTCTCATTTTCTCACATTAATTCGACTATAATCGATTCTTTTTCTTAATTTCTCCTTATATTCAATTACCCAATACAAGCAAACAACAATCTATTTAAAAACAACTCTTAAACTCAATACGATTATCTCAAGAACTCATCAAACCCATCCTAATTCAAGAACGAAGGCAAAACTTCAAGACCACTAATCAAGAACTTTAATCCTTCGACTTCAAGAACGAAATTGCGTTGAAAATAACATGATTGGATTGTGGGTGAAAGAACCCGACACTATGAAAACTCACATGCCTCTTAGAGATTAAACCCTTGGCAAAACAACCTTAGATTCACAAGCAAACTTGAAGAACACCTTGACTTTTCTCTTTTTCTCCTCTTCTTGAACTCTTCTCAAAATCCTAGCATAAATTAGGATTTGTAAAACTGAACCAAATCAGTTTAGACCCTAATTATTTACTAAAAATGATCAAATCTGAAAGGGTAAGGAAAGATCAAAATACCCCTCATATTTTCGGGTAACTTTCCTTAACTGGACAACCCGACATCAAACAGGAGTATCTCCTCATACAAGCTAAAAATTAGCAAACGGGGTGGCGTTGGATAGAGGATTCCAAGACCTTTCATTTGATATCTTATGTGCCAGCTAACTCATTATGTACTGAAAGTTATGGTCGTTTGAAGTTGACCCAAAACTCCTAACTCATGCATAACTTGCAAAATTTCAGATTTTGTTGTTTCTAATTTATTTCTTTCTATTTGTAGCTCTTGCAAATACCGAAGTGTAACATATAGTATGTGAAGAATTTCTTGGCCAAACATATTATTTAAAAACTATTCAAATGATTAACAACGATCAGTATTTATTTATCTTTTCTGTAAAATATACACCCCCACCCTGCAAAAGAATAATAATAAGTGGTTTTTGTAGAATGTTTTTCAATAATAATTTGTACACTTAATTATGAATTAATGAAATACTATTGAGTGACTATATCTATATGTTATAATTAGAGGTATTCTTATACATGGATGTTAACAGTCAGCCTACTGCAATTGTCTGCCTCATGTACTACTTGCATGGGATACACGTGCAACACACATTTTCCAGAGACTAGTATATATCTAAAAAAAGAAGTTATTCTTTAAATTAAAAAACTAAACACATGAAAAATTCAACATTAAATATAGATATATTAAAAAACTTATATACAAAGTATAATTTTTCAGTGTAAGCAAGATTCGAATAAATTTTGAGCCTAAGAGATTGGTGAATTCTTTTGAAATTAATTTACCATGAGAGGAAAATATCCAACTAACAAACCTCTTTTAACTTCTTCTTACATAAACACAAAAGATGCAATATTGATGTAATTATAGCACTTAAAAGATAAATTCAACAGTTTTAGTCATAGTTCATTGATTGTATTAATAAATATAAAAAATTCGTATAAAATTTATACAAAACTCAGTTACTAATATTTAATGTCACTATTATAGATATTTGAATTCTTTGTTCAAATATGGCTTGCTAAAGTCCAAAGTATCTTTCACACTAT
>JAJOOR010017371.1:0-20243 GCA_036250505.1 Solanum acaule
AATAGTGTTAATTAAAAAAATTTGGTGTGAGGCCAAGAATTTTGAAATAACTCCAAATTTAGTGAGAGTAATTAGAAAATGCTTCCCCCCTCACCCCCCCCCCCCCACCCCACCACATTCCTTTTTACTTGTCAATTTTTTACTTGACACGCTTATTAAGAAAAATAATGATTGATATAGTGAATTTGCATTTTACCACTTTTAATTGATAGAATCTTAAACATATTTACTCAATAAATTATTCAAAGACATTAACTCAATGTTATATAAATTGAGGGTATAATAGGGAGAAATTTTTATATTTAACTATGAAATTATTATTCTTCATTTGTCACATATAATCATAAACAAGCGTAGTAAAAAATTATTATATTTAGCTATGAATTGTTTTTCGTCACAAATAGTTAAATTATTTAGCTACAAATTTTAAGTCGTCGTTATTTAAACATTGCATATTTAAAGACAAAACTATGTTGTCACTACATCACACATTGATTAGAGACAATAAAAGTATCATCACTGATTGCATATAGTATTAGTGACAAAATCTAAGGTCACAATTAAATATAAAATTTTGTGGCTAAAGCATACAATATTTAATGACGAACTCTAATTTGTCACTATTTCAACAAAAAAAAATTGTGACAAAGACTTTTTTGTGTCCAAAATTGTAACTAATTTTAAGACAAATAATAGTTTGTCACAAATTGGATACATAATTAGTGACAAAATAATTTGTCACTGATAAATTAAAATTTGTCGCTAATGGTACTTAATAAATGGCGCCAAAATATATTTTGGTGGGAAACTCAACTGGACAAAATTTTGCTACAAAATTTTATTTTTCGTCATTAAAAGTGTGTGGTTCATACATTTTAATACGAAATGTAATTTTTGTCACAAAAAGTGAATAATTAGTGACGAATTATGTGTCGTACCTAATAATTTCGTAGCTAAATATCATGTTTGTTGTAGTGTATGCAGCTAGTTCTACTCTCTCAGCATCGACAACAAGCTTTATCTCAAAATCTTTGTGAGGTTCTTCAACAAAGTTCTTCGGATCCTCTGTGACACTTGAACCAGTGAAGCTTGGAGGATTCATCCTTAGTAACTCCTCTCTTTGTCCAACTTGATTGGTCACAGCATGGCTTAGCATCCGGATAGCTTCACAAAATTCAGCATTTGTGACCTCTCATTGGGGTTGCACTTCTAGTGCATTAGGTACCCCTTGTTTCTGTGGTTCAACATTCCTTCTAGCGGGACGAACTCTGATAGCTCTTCGTGGAGGCATGATCTGGAAAAAAAATACACGTGCAAGCACTGATGAGTCCACAATTTGGACTCATTTAGGGATTCATTTTAATATAATTAGTGTCCTCAAATGCATATTTTGTCTCAATAACTGATGTAAATCCTTAAGTTTCAGGTATTTTGATTTTGAGGCAAAGCATGGACACTACTTGGCAAAAAGGAACAAAACGACTGAAAAGACGAAGAAAAGAAGGAATGAGGATCGCCTAATGCATTAGGCGAATCGCCGAATGGCCTTAGCCTCACCCAAAGTTCCAGTGTGTTGAGCCCTGAAGGAAAATATCAAGTTCGCGATGAAAAGGAGCAGTCGGCGCGTCGCCGAACAGTTCTGCGAAGCAGTACTATATCGCCCAATGATCTAGAACGCGAAGATGCTGAAGGCAAAAGCTGAAAGGCGATGAAGCAAACCAAAGGGCGGACCGCCGAGTGCATCAGCGATCCCGACTAACTGCACCGAGTAATCCTTCGCAACATATTTTTTTACAACTATAAATACTAGTTTGAATTTTTATCTTAGTATGCAATTTCAGCTACAACATTTTATTTTCTAAGTTTTCAAGTAGAGAACATTTTTGCTTAGCTTTTGAAAATTTGAAGACTTCCAATTCCAAGAAATTGGAAGTGGGTGTTGAAGATTCTTCATCCTAAACTCATTTAAAGTGAATATAAATCATACCCAGTTGATGTTACTTCGATTTGGTATCATTTTCTTCCTTTTTTCTATGTCTAGCTAAAACCCCAATTTTTGGGTGTGATTTTGTGAATATAGGTTAAATTTCTTGTTGGGTGTTGCTTATTGTTAGTCTATCTGTTGTTTAAATGTGATTTCGTTTAGTAGTTGTGTTTGAACTTAATGGGATTGTAGTTGCAAATACGATTTTATCTTAGTGTTTTTGGCTTGCTCGAGAGAGAGGTTTTAAAACTAAGACTACTAAATCAATAGCCGGTGGTTATTAGGTTGTCGTGGGTTCAGCTCGAGAGAGTGAATCCTAGGCCTTTTTCACACATTTAGCTCAAGAGAGTGAATGGGCTAAGGCGGAGGCTGTGCTTAAAAGCGGCAACTCGGTGTTCGAGAGAAATCGAGTTGATTCGGGGTAAGTTGCTCAAGAGAGAATTTACCCCCACTAAAGTCTAGCCTAGTTACAAATGTTCAGCAATTGCCTATCAATAACATTTACCCGATTGTGTAGTTTATCTCATATTCCTTTCACATCTCAAGAATCCCGTCTCCCTATATTTGCATCTTTTTATTTTTGCTATTTTAGTTGTTAATCGACTACAAACCCCCCTTGATAATTGACATTCGTGTCAACCCCTTGATTTATTATGTTTTTACTCGATAATGTTTTTAGATATGGTTAACTCTAGCATATTCACGCTTAACTCTTAATTCTCAGAAACCGCTCCCTTGGGACTCGACCCCAACCCATTCGGTTGGTTTATATTACTATTGTACAATCGTAGACACTTGAATTGGAAGTTGTGTCTTGATTACGCAAACATCAAAATGGCGCCGCTGCTGGGGAGTGGTGTTACTTGAGAATTTTTAGTTACGTTGATTTTGTTCTTGTTAATTATAGTTACATTTACTTAATTTTTAGTTTTGTTTTGCTTGTTTGTGTATTGAAATAGGAAAGATGAGTATGAATGGTAACTATGGGTACCAAATGGACCAAGTGTTATTTTCTCTCTACCTAGAGCCAAAAGAGGGGTGGCCTCATGAAAATGAGGCAAACCTCACTAATGGAACTTGAGTGAAGAGTTGCGTCATGCCCCGACGTTAAATAAGGCGCTTATTGGCAGGCAACCCAAGGTTTTACCACTTTATTTTTGCTTTAAGAAATAATGGTGTGTTGTTTGTGTAGATCGAAGTATGGAAAGTGAGTACAAAGTGCAAATTGGCGAGCCAAATGTCCAGTCGATGCATCGCCAAAGAAGTCGGCGACCCTGACTTAGACCGTCATTGGACTAAAGACAACTTCAAAGTGGAGTCCGTAAAACTCAGCGTGCCCACAAAATTATTGGCGAATCACCGACCTGGTCAGCGATTGCGATCTAGTCTGCCGTTTGGACCCCCAGTTTAACTAGAGGTCCAGTAAAACTCGGCGAGGTACGTATCCACTTGGTGACTCGCTGAATGGATCGGCGACCACGACTAATGTCGTCGAATGGGCGAGAATTGGACGGTTTCTTAAAAGGCCAAAGGTTTAAACTTTCAAACTCTACACTTTCCCTCACTTTAGACCTTCACAAACTCACACCCGTTTAGTATTTTCTATATTTCTTGCGTTTTTACTGTATTTGAATTGTTGATTGGTGCTCGAAGTTGGATTACATTGCCGCCTAGCATTTCAAAAATATTTTAATCGGCATCTAAGGTTGGTTTTCCAAACCCCGGGTTTATTTTTATCAAATTTATACTTATTTGCAATGATCTTATCTTAGTGATATGTGCTGGGCTTCTCTGATCTTAATTGTTTTTGCTTATGCCTGTGAAAATCTTGCCTGTGGTGTTTATATTGTTAAAATCCCGTATTTTTGTGCCTTAAAATTGGTTAAATCTTGTGGGGTTGTGCTTGCATGTTGTTGAGTCTAGTAGGGAGAAGTCTGAGTATCCCGAGATATGGTAAAGACCAATATTGTCATGCCACCCCGGAAAAGAGCACGGGATATCATAATAAATGAAGGGGGGGTCAAATCCTCCCAAGAAGGGAAGACAAAAACCTCCACCTGGAAATAAAGGCAAGGGCAAGAGGCCCATTTCTAACAGGGAGACTACTCCTCGAGGCCCCTATATTCCTTCATTGGCTCGAGGATTCTATGCAGCTGTGCATGCCTTTTTGGCGGATACACCCTTGGCAGCTCCCAGTGGGTCTGGTACTACTGTTTCTTCTGAGACACCCCGGGTACTGAGGCCCGAGACCAGACTAATGCACCGGACACAGATGGAGCAACTGAGTAGACAGGATCCCCTCTTTACCTCCCTCTCTGTCTTACTTTATTTTATATTTTGGATAATTTTGTTTGCATTTGAGGACAAACGA
The DNA here is from genome assembly GCA_036250505.1 of Solanum acaule. Lineage (NCBI taxonomy): Eukaryota > Viridiplantae > Streptophyta > Magnoliopsida > Solanales > Solanaceae > Solanum > Solanum acaule. The sequence continues at coordinate 4,356 of JAJOOR010017371.1, forward strand.
TTTTATGTATGGTGGGGTGAGGCCCACCTTTCTTGTGCTTTCTTTTGTGATTGATGTTTTGTTTATATATTTGGGCTTTGTGCTAAATTTGTGTATAACTGTTTTTTGTGGATTTTTGAGCTTGTGGCTCCTTTTATTTTAAATTGTAAAAGATTTTGACCCTTCCAAAAATTTTCACCCACTCTTATATGTACTTGAATGCCGTTCTTTAGCAAATTTGAGTCTCGATTTTAATTAATATCGATGACTCAAATAGTGCTCATAATCGAACGAACATGAATGTGTGGCTACGAAGAGGCCAATTGAAGTTGCATAGACAATATGTGAACTCTTTGCATCTCATTATGACTAGCCAATTATTGAATCGAGTCTCTTGTGATGAACATTGCACACTAGCGAAAGTGTGGAGTCTTGTTTGACTTTGGTGTCAATGTCTTGTGTGATGAGCTTACTATGAACCATGCATGATAACACATAGAATTTGCCCCGTTGGTCCGGTCGACTAAGTAAGGATATATCTTGATATGATCTTAGGCAACTTTGAAGAGTGTGAACCAATTTGACATATCCTCTTTCGTGGCCTACCTTGTGAGCGAGTGTGAATCTCTTTTGAACACCCCTTGAGCCTTACCTTTCTTTGGAAGAAACTTGATGAAAACATGACCTTTCTTATATCCACTACCCATAATCCTCTTGATTTGTGGTTGATTGAATAACTAACTTAGGCCAAAAGCCTAAATTGGGGGTGTGGTGAAAAGAGAAGGCAAGTCAAGAAGTGCAAGAAAAGTCTCCTTTAACCAATGGTTTTGAGAAAAATGGAACCCCTCCATATAAAAAAAAAAAGAAGGGAAAGAAAAGAATGAAAAAGTCATGGAATAAAGTACAAAAGAAATGGAGTTTCCGAACAATCCATGGAAAGTGAATAATGGGATGACTTATGAGCACTAGAGAAAATGATGAAAGAAGAGGAAAAGGAATGTTGTGAGCACCACATTTCACGAGGATGGAAGTCACTGAGCCTAAATGACCATACCTTTGCACTCAGCCCCATTACAAGCCTTGAAAAGACCTTTTTGATCTTGAGTGAGCTGAAGCAATTGTCAATTGGAAAATACGAGCAAACCTATGGGTGAAGTCATGCATTATGTTCATCTTTGTGAGTGTGAGCGTTGCATTTGATTCCGAAACTTAAATTGTTAACCCATTGTGTGTGAATATGGAATCATTCTTTGTGTGAGGGCATTTGAACACTTTAGTTGAGCTTGAACTTGCATTTGAAGCAAGTATGGTGAGCTTGAGATTCTTTGATAATGGTGTGTCACCACTTGAAACTTTGAGTACACATTTGATCTTCGCATGAGTAAATTGAGTCTTGTGTGTGCATTCATGATCAAGTCTTATGTAGCACTGTTTGAGACATCCTTTTTGAACTGCCGAACTTGAGTTTTACTTGAGGACAAGCAAAAGTTTAAGTTGGGGTGTTGATGAGTCCACAATTTGGACTCATTTAGGGCTTCATTTTAATAGAATTAGTGTCCTCAAATGCATATTTTGTCTCAATAATTGATGTAAATCCTTATGTTTCAGGTATTTCGAGTTTGAGGCAAAGCATGGACACTACTTGGCAAAAAGGAACAAAACGGCTGAAAAGACGAAGAAAAGAAGGCATGAGGATCGCCTAATGCATTAGGCGAATCGTCGAATGGCCTTAACCTAGCCCAAAGTTCCAGTGTGCTGAGCCCTGAAGAAAAATATCAAGTTAGCGATGAAAGGGAGCAGTCGACATGTCGCCGAACAGTTCCATGAAGCAGTACTATATCACCCAATGAACCAGAATGCAAAGATGCTGAAGGCAAGAGCTGAAAAGCGATGAAGTAGACCAAAGGGCGGATCGCCGAGTGCATCGGCAATCCCGACTAACTGCACCGAGTAATCCTTCGCAACACATTTTTTTACAACTATAAATACTAGTTTGAATTTTAATCTTAGGATGCAATTTCAGATATAACATTTTATTTTCTAAGTTTTCAAGAAGAGAACATTTTTGCTTAGATTTTGAAAATTTGAAAACTTCCAATTCCTTGGAATTGGAAGTGGGTGTTGAAGATTCTTCATCCTAGACTCATTTAAAGTGAATATAAATCATACCCAGTTGATGTTACTTCAATTTGGTATCACTTTCTTCCTTTTTTCTATGTCTAGCTAAAACCCCAATTCTTGGGGTGTGATTTTGTGAATATGGGTTAAATTTCCTGTTGGGTATTGCTTATTGTTAGTCTATTTGCTGTTTAAATGTGATTTCGTTTAGTAGTTGTGTTTGAACTTAATGGGATTGTAGTTGCAAATACGATTTTATCTTAGTGTTTTTGGCTTGCTCAAGAGAGAGGTTTTAATACTAAGACTACTAAATCAATAGCCGATGGTTATTGGGTCGTCATGGGTTCAGCTCGAGAGAGTGAATCCTAGGCCTTTTCCCACACATTCAGCTCAAGAGAGTGAATGGGCTAAGGCGGAGGTTGTGCTTAAAAGTGGCAACTCGGTGTTCGAGAGAAACCGAGTTGATTCAGGGTAAGTTGCTCGAGAGAGAATTTACTCCCACTAAAGTCTAGCTTAGTTACAAATGTTCAGCAATTAACTATTAATAGCATTTACCCGATTGTGTAGTTTATCCCATATTTCTATTACATCCCAAGAATCCCCTCTCCCTATATTTGCATATTTGTATTTTCACTGTTTTAGTTGTTAATCGACTACAAACCCCCTTGATAATTGACATTCGTGTCAACTCCTTGATTTATCATGTTTTTACTCGATAATGTTTTTAGCTATGGTTAACTCTAGCATATTTGCGCTTAACTCTTAATTCTCAGAAACCGCTCCCTTGGGACTCGACCCCAACCTATTCGATTGGGTTATATTACTATTGTACAATCGTAGACACTTGAATTGGAAATTATGTCTTGATTACGCAAACATCAAGCACGAATTAGAAAGGAACTCTTATAGAGATTAACTCTATTGCACGAAGTGAGTATGAAAGAAGTGAAGGAATTCCTAAATGTTGCAGTTTCCTAATTATAGATGTGGCGCGCTTCACACCAATAACTAGGACTCTACAGACACGAATTTATCGACTTCCTAGGACTCTTGAACTCTGTGCTCTGATACCAATTTTGTCACTCCCCGAGCATACACCTTGGGCGTGGCTGGCACTCAAGAACCATTGTTGTCCCCAAGCAAACCCTTGGCATGGCTTAACTCTTAGCGGAAGACTTACTCATGATAAAATATTTTAAAAGTAAGTTGAACTGCTCAATAAATAACTTAGAATGTATAAAGAACATTCACTAGCCAAAATGCTACTCAAGTCTCAATCATCAAAACATGAATGGAAAGACTCAAGAACTAACATCAATTATTGTCTATGAAGCCTCTAACAACTGAGATGGATGTCGGGACAAGACCCACGACATCCTAATGCACAAAAATGATAAAGTAATGAAAAGGGGATCCTCCGAAAGCAAGGAGGCTCACCAACAACTCTGAAGCTCAACTGGATCAACGATGCGCTGGATGCTGATCCTGGTTACCTGAATCTGCATCATAAAAAGATGCAGGCCAATTGGCATCAGTACATTGAATGTACGAGCATGCGAGGGGAAATCTAAAACAAGACATAAGCTTGAAAGGAACTGAAAGAACAAACCTGGTCTCAACTGAACTGAACTCATTTCAATATAAAGCAGTATAAACAAGTGCAGTATAAAGAAAAGCGTTTTAAAACATGGATAACAACTCTGTGTATTTAGAAATACAATAGTAACTCTGTATGTATGCAAACATACAACTTAAACTCTGGTTGTATATAAAAATACAAGTAGCTCTGTGTATATAATAATACAAAATGCTTCTGTGGGAGTTTCTCTAACCGATAACCATCACTTAAGAGCTATTGTGATGATACAACATTTTGCCTCACACTGTTAGGACCATCCTATACCTTGCCAAGGGCATAGAACCTAACTACTAAGTGGATCCACTAGTCTATGCTAAAAAGCACTAAGAAATCATCTAAAAAGTATGACCATTTTTCTACCCATGGTGGCTACATGGTTTATGGGGGCTGGGAGTTGTCTAAACTCTCCCCCATATCGGTGTTCAATACTACTTCCAAAATATGATACTAGCTCTTATGTTTAAAAACATAACTCTGTGGTTTGAGATAATTACTCAAAAACTAGCCCGAAAGCTCTCTTGGAAATCAATGTTTCCTCTCTTGCTTAATTGTGAAAGCATTTACTGTTTGCTGAAATCTAGCTCAAAGTCTCTTTTGGAAATCTCAGTTTCCTTTATTGTTTAAATGTGAAAACATTTTATTCTTTGGGAATACATAGTCCCGATATACTCTTTTGAAGAAAATGAACTTCAATCTGTACTCTTTACTTAACTCAAAACTCAGGTCTTAAAACAAAGTTAAATCATTTGTAAAAGACTTTTGGAAGACTCTATGAACTTCTCTTGACTTGGCTCTTAACTTTCCTTGAATTTGAATTTATGGATTCAAGGATCGTGATTTGTGATAGGATAGATCTCATGATGTTTATGAGTGTTTTTAGATAATTAAATATGAGAAACGATCAAGAAATCACTGTCTGGAAGCAAATCCACGACGCGGAGATGCATTTAATTATTTGGTCGCGAAATAAATTTTGAGGCTGAACAGTCTGTGACCACTCCATGACGCGGGAGAGATTTCTGTGAAATGGGGGGCTAGGTTCACGACGCGAATTGGTCTCCATATTCGCCCAACTTTTTCCTTCTTCATTTTCTAACCCCAATTCGCCTAAATTCGATTATTTTTCTCAATTCCTCTTTAGATTCAGATACCAAGAACATATACACTAGAATCTAACTCAAAACAACTCTAACAATCGACCTTAAACTGTCAAGAACTCCTCATTCTCATCCCAATTTCAAGAACGAAAGCAATTCAAGAATACAACTCAAGAACATCAAAGTCTCAATCTTTTATGATGAAAATCATACTGAAATAAACATGTTTGGCGCACGGGTTAACGAACCCAACGCTATGTGAACTCACATACCTTGTAGGATTGAATCATTGGTGAATCCGCGATCAATTCCTCAAGAAATCGACGAATCCTTGCTTCTTCTCCTCTTTTCTCCTCTTCTTTTCTCTTCTCTCAAAACCCTAACTTAATTTTATGAAGCGTAAACTGAACCAATTTAGTTTGGACCCCAACTTAATTACCAAAAAATGAATTTAATTAATAGGGTAGTGAAAAGACCAAAGTACCCTTCTAAAATCCGGTTTTGACTTTCCTTATCTAGACAACCCAACTTCAAATGGGCATACGAACTCGAAATCGTGCAAACTCGGTGGCGTTGGAAAGATAATTCAAAGATATTTCCTACAGTATCTTGTATCACACCTAAATCGTCCTGAGCTAGGATTTATGGTCGTTTGAAGTTGACCCAAAACTCATACTTAGCTTAATTTTGTCAATCTTTCCAAATTTGATTATTTCCAAAAAAATGGTTTCTTTCTAATTCTAGTTCTTTCTAGGTCTTTCGAATAGCGGGGCTTTACATTTTCCCTTGGTCTTGCACACGAAAAAAAGAAGAAGTAACCCTACAAAAGAAACCTAAGGTCCTATTTATAAAATTTGAGAAACTATCCTTTCTCTCATATGATTCAGAATTAAGGATATTTCGTGGGGATGACCCTAGCGTGGCGCGCTATCAGTGCGCCAGGATGGCGCTTTTGAAGTTGAAGCCTTAGTGCGGCACGCCAGCAGTGCTCCAGGGTGAGTGCTTCTGAAGTTTGCTGGTTGGAGCAGCGCGCCATGGATGTGCCTCAACCCACATTATCACCGTTTCATCCGTTGTGTGCTCCTTGGAGTTGCGTCCACACTTCTCTTCTTTGTACTAGCTCTCATGGGCTCAATTTCCCTTCAAAAACTTCTGTATAATCTAATCACATGTCTTAGTGTGCAATCATTATAAGTTAATTCAAACATAAAAAATAGCATAAAGATATTTCTCAAAACACAAGATATATGTGGGGAACTATTATAAATAGACTTATAAATAAGCCTAAGATCACTACCCATACTTAAACCTTTGTTCGTCTAGAATAATCTCTAAACTATTAATTCACCATTAACCCCCAAGGAGTTTTCCACTCGCACTAGAATCAGCAAAACACTTTTAATCATTCTCTTGTAGTTCACCCTTTATGAAATTAATATAATATCATTTCAAAAAGTCAGTATACAAATCGACACAACATAACCTCAATGAATGACTTGTCCCCAGCAACGGCGCCAAAAACTTGTTTCTCCCAAATGCACACGCAAGTGTATGCAGTTGAAAAAGTAATAAATGACACATTCAGAACCGGATTGTCGAAACAAAAGTACTTATGATCAATTTATATTCAAATCAACTAATTCCACAAATTAGAGAAAGTGTTTTCAAGAATCTTGTATTTTTTATACTATTTTTGCAAATAATTCAACTTTGAAAGTAAGAAATAATGACACTACAATTTTGGTGTTTTAAACGATAAAGGGGCAATATTATTGTTGCAACATACTTAAGGTTTCCTGTATCCCATCTCTCTCATGAATTAATTATGGTTATCATTATTGTTTTACAAGGTTGGCGTTATGATCATGATCTCTCGACCTCCAACCGCCTATCCCAGTTGACTGTCTAACTACATTGTTGAGCGGGGATAGACGGACTCAAGTGGCGAGAATTTATATTTCATCATGCTTCGTAACCAAGCATGGTGTTCGTCCGGGTGTCAATTCTAAATACAAATATAAACAAGTGGTATGCAAGAAAGATTGCACTCTTTGTATTTTTTGGTCTATCTAACTATTCATCTCTCGAGTTTGAGAATAGACAATATATTTATCTCAATAGTGGTCAGTCATGAAATATATTAAAATAAGAATACAAAAGTAATTTATGTGCTACCCAGATTAATCGATAGAAATCGATGTTCAATAATCACCCATGGTTACAAAACCAAAATAAAGGCTTTTAGACACTCATAATCATCAAAAACATAAACAAGATTGTTTTCATGTAATTCAAGACTGAAGAAAAATTAGAAAATTGAAACCTTAGATGAATTATTTATCACTTGCTCTTGCACACGAAAAAAAACCCTACAAGAGAAGCCTAAGGTCCTAAGTATAAAATTTGGAAAACTGATATTTTTCTCTAATAGGATTGGGAATCCTTAAAATTAAGGATTTTTCATTGGGATGACCCTGGCGTGGCACACACCAATACGCAGGGTGGTGCTTTTGAAGTTTAGCCCCGGGCTATCAGGGTGAGTGCTTTAGAAGTTTGCTGGTAAGGGTAGCGCGCTAAGGATGCGCCTCAACGCAGATTTTCACTATTTCATCTGTTGCGTGCTCCTTGGAGTTGTGTCAACGCTTCTCTTCATTGTACTAGTTCCCATGGGATCAATTATCCTTCAAAAACTCCTGCATAAGCTAATTACATGTCTTAGTGTGCAATCATTGCAAGTTCATTCAAACATAGCAAACAACATAAAGATTATTATCAAAACACAAGATATATGTGGGCGACTATTAGTAATTAGGCATATATATAAATATGCCTAAGATCACCACCCCACACTTAAACCTTTATTCATCCTCAAACAATCTCTAAACTATTAATTCACTATTAACCCCTAAGGACTTGCCCACCCACAATGGAATTAGCTAAACACTTTTAATCATGCTTTGTAGGCCACCCTTTATGCAATTAATATCATATCATTTCACCAACTTAGTATACCAATTGACACAACAAAACCTCAACTTAGTTCACACATGCAATGAAGGTCCTCTCATGAAACCATAAACTCACACATGTTCCTCTCATGGAACCCAAAGTCAAACTACTAGTGTATCAACATGGTACCCGAGGCATTCGTAGTTAGTGTATCGACATGAAATCCGGACCAACCATTTATGAATATTCCCATATCAGGCGTGGTATCTGAGCCAACCTTTGATGGAGACTTGATCTTTCTCTAGCCTGAGGAAGAACATTAGCTTTCTTGGAGGAAACCTTTGATCTTGGAATCTTGGTGCTTGATCTTGAGAAAAGAAACTCTTTTATGGAGTTCTTAGAGTGGAAGAACATGGGGAAACCTTGGATGAAAGCGTTCTCATTGTATCTTGAATTTTTTTATATGGAAGTTTTAGGGTTCTTGATGGAGAAGAGGAACCCTAGGTGAGTTTTGAGAGAATATTTGGAGACTTGAATGTCTAGATTAATAATTATGAGAGGAAAACTAGTTAGTTGAATGATATACTTCTTTAAGACACTCAAAAACGACTTAAAATAAGGCTGAAAAGCTTGGAAAAGTACCAAAATAACCCCGGAACACGTGCAAAAAGTTTCTAAAAATAATCGTAACAAGCCTTCACAGAAGGCTCCACGGTCTGTAGAACACTCCATCGTCCATAATGCCGAATGTGAAAAGCCTGACATGGCTTCACTAAAACGGGCATAACTTTTTACTCCAAACCTCAATTAATGCAAACTTGGTGGCATATGAATGAAGACTCATAAAACTTTAATATGATAGGTTATGGGCTACCTAACACTTCATATTCTAATAGATATGATCGTTTGAAGTTGATCCAAGTAATATTTTATATTGAAACTCATTCGGTAATGAAGCTTTCAACTCAACTTTGTGCTAGAGGATTCTTATGACCTTAATTCATCTCCAAATCTATTCTACACTAAAGAATTGACCTTAAACCTATGTACAATAAGAATCACCCGATACGACCTTAGACACATATGAAGAATGGTTCGGCTCTTGGATTAGAAATATTCAGGGTATTACATAGAGACACAGTTGTATAAAACAGATTTTAGAACATAAAATTAATAAATAGTATAGAAGATAACAAGCTAGTCTATGTTAAGCAAAGAGAAGCGAAGCAGGAATTCTGTTAGCAAAGAATTCTAGATCTTGGTCAAAAAAGAGATTAAGAAGTGCTTGAGAGCAAAGAATTCAGATGGAGTGTTAGTTAAACGGGTCGGATCATAAATGGTCTGAAATGGATAGAAGGAATTTGGAAAAGAAAATGTACCAATTTAGCAAACAAAGCAAAACAACTATTCCTATACTAAAAAAATTTGATATTTAAAATTGGGGATGAATAATTTGATTTTAAGCTTGTCACATGGTCATCCATCAAAATTACAAAAAGATTTTTATCAAAATATAATAAAAGGGACATATTTAGACTGAAAATATAACCAAAAAAATATATCTAAACTAAAAATATAATGAAGGTATATAAACTTTTTTTTTTTTAATAATATAGAAGTATATATATTTCATCCTTGTCCTTAAAAAAAATTGGATATATATAAGTTAAATAGGAGGATGGAAGATGGAATATTTTAGTGTTTTAGTGGGGAAGAAAAGAAAAGAAAAGAAAACGAGGATAATAGCGCAGAAAATGAAAATGAGATGGCATCAGAGGTGTGAAAGTTGAAATGTAAAAAGAGTTGTATTCCCAATAAGGAAAGAAATGGAAGTTTAGCGATCCGACATTGACAAAACCCTATTTGCTGCAGAATTCCCATGATCTCACCTGATTTGGGAAGGTAAACGATAGAATAATGATAAATAGTACCGTTGATGACAACGGCCACGCCCAAATTCCTGATCAGCAGCAACATCACTGCCACTGTTGCCAATTTCATAGTCAAAATCAGCACAAGCCCGTACCTGTACCCAAGTGCCTACCAAAGCGCATAATTTTGGTTCGTCACGGCGAGAGCGAAGGTAATAAAGACGACGCTATGTACACCGTCACCCCCGATTATAGGATCCCTCTAACTCCGAAGGGAATTGATCAAGCCAAGGATGCTGGCTCTCGCATTTTTGACATCGTTTCTGATAATGGCTCTGAGGATAACTGGAAGGTCTACTTCTACGTTTCCCCATACGTGAGAGCACGTTCCACCCTACGGGAGATAGGCAGGGCATTTTCCAGACGGAGAGTTCTTGGCGTCAGGGAAGAATGCCGAATTAGAGAACAAGATTTTGGTAATTTTCAAGTGGCCGACCGCATGAAAGTCATCAAAGAGACTCGCGAGAGATTTGGCCGCTTCTTTTATCGATTTCCTGAGGGAGAATCAGCAGCTGATGTTTATGACAGAGTTTCCAGTAAGATCATTTTCTCTCTACCTACTTCATTCTTTTCTCCACCAATATATCACTATCAATTTACAATTTACCTTATATTATGAGATAGGGATGCCCCGATAGAACCCGAATAAAATAATGCCTGCCAAGCAGTCTGAATAAAAGGGATACAGATATGGTAGCAATAACAACAACAAACAAATCAATGCGAAATGGGGAGTGTTACTCAACAAACAGGGGATAGAACACTAACAAAAGCAAGATAATGTGATAAAATCAGACTACAAAAAACACTAGTAAAAGTCAAAATCAAAAAACACAAAACTACATGAAAGTTCTAATACTACTGATAAGAAGAAAGGTCACCAAGCCTATTTAGCAGAGAACCCTCAACTACCAACTAACATTCTATCCTAATTCGTGACCTCAAAACTCTCCTATCTATGGTCATGTCCTCGGTAAAATCAAGTTGTATCATGTCATGTCTAATCACTTTCCCTCAATACTTTCTCGGCCTACCTCTACCACTCCTGACGTCCGCCAATGCCAACCACTCACACCTCCTCACTAGGCATCTACACTTATTCTCTTTACATGTCCAAATCATCTCAATTTCGCTTCCCTCATGTGGTCCAGCATGGAGGCCCTCCTACCTGTCCATGATATATTTTTTCCTAATCTTGTCTCTCATATTATGTCCACACATCCACCCCAATATTCTCATCTCTGTGACTTTCATCTTGTGAACATGAGATTTCTTAACTGGCCAACACTTCCGCCCCATACAACATGGTTGGTCTAACCACCACTCTGTTCAGAAGATGAAGTCGGTCTAACTTATATACACTCATTGTAAAAAGTACTTTTACCTAATCTCTGTATTTTTTTCATGACAAGTTATTTACCAAATTAGATTTAGTTTAGAGAGGTTGTCAAACAAAAGGATTTACTGTAGAGAGTTACAAATATTTAGTTGTGCTTGCATGGATAACTTGCTACAAATTCAAACAAGACCCTTAAAATAGATAAAAACAATGAAGTAACTAACAATACGAGACCAGGTGTTAATGGAATCATCTTTAACTAATGCCAATGTCAGGGCACAAAACAAAATATAACCCCAATTGTTTATTGTAGTTGTATGATGTCATGTTCATAGTTACGAAAAAATTGTATTTTGGTTTCTTTTTTTTTTTTGAGAAGGAATTGTATTTTGGTTTCTAATACACATTAGATCAAGTTTGGCTTAAGATTTATCGTCACTATGCTTCATTGAGATTCAACTCAGATAGAGAAATTTAAATTTGGAGCGACTCTATTTAAGAATTACTGCATATCATGTGGAACTTTCTTTGCGATAGTCTAAGACAGTAAGTAGATCGATATGTTCGGGTGCAATTCTTTTTGTTTTGAATCCAATCTGTACCTAGCCAGCAAATTCAGAAGTAGTGAGTGGGAGGAAATGCTAGTTTTGTTGGACATGAAAAGTAACCACAACAGCTCATGCATTAAGGAATCTAAGATGTTTTGAAGGAAAAAGCAACCCAATCCAGAAGATAAAGCTAAGTTGTATTTTACTTTTTCATTTTTGGTATAAAACAAGAGTATATAGAAGACATTAAGTCTCTATTGCAAGTTTTAGAGTCGCTATAGAGAAGTAGATTTTTCGCATACTCTCTATAATTGTGGCTTTCATAGCTATGATCTAATACAAGTTGTTGCCATTTCAAACAAATAAAATAAACAAATTGATGTAATTAAGAAAATTGGACTGCGTTAGCATGTGTTTGGCATGCTAGGGAGGGTTAAGATAGAATTGAGATTTCTTGCCGAACTATTAGTTTAAGTCATTAAGCATGTAAATTACTTCAAGTAAATAAGTAGGTGGGTGGTCTGTTTCTAACATGCACGAGTAATGATAATGTCAAATTCTTGGATCACTTATTTTTGACATGTCTACGTTAGTAGAAAATGTTGCCGGCCTTTTTTCAGCTAACCACCTCCTAATTGCTTAACATGTTTCTCAGTTTTGGTCAACTTCCTGACAATATCTTGACAAGTTCAAATAGGAAGATTCAGTATCGACTATCTTACTCAACTGATGGACCTGTTGGGTAATGTTCTATTATACATTCTAGAACATTAGATAATGGAAAAAACTGAAGTGTAGATGCCATGTTTGAATATTCATGATAATGGGAACATGATCACAATTCTATCCATTTTCATGATCACAAGTTTTCTGATGCTAAAGTAATACATCACTTATAGCTGACACCACTTATGTAGCATGAAAGGAGGAGATGGCTTATGGAGACAAATTAATCTGTACAGCCCTTCCCCTTCCCCTGCGTAAACGCGGGATGCTTTGTGCACCAGGTGGCCCCTTGCCCTCCCCCCCAATAATTCCATTAAGTTTAGACCTAAAACATCTTCATGTACGGCATTCACAATTATCATTGGAGTTAATGGTTGCTAGCATATCTATTTACGGCCAAAATAACCTTGTCCTTGTCTTACAGTTGTGTATATATTTTATCTCAAACTTTTTCTTGTGATTGAAAGCACACCCATTCCTTAAAAATTGCCTCCATTAGATGGCTAATGTCATCCAAGAGACTAGATATTGTTAACCAGGAGTGCTGTTGTTCATGAGATGTGTCCTGCCTTCCTGAGATGTAAAACTCAGTCTATAATCTGGCCCTTCCTGCCTATGACCAGGATGCACACTCAGAATTCATGCTCATTCTAAATTAAGAATCCGATAGCAGCATGGCTTACGTATTTTATATGCCTTTGTAAACATTAGTCTTCACTTATAAGAAAATTAGTCTTCATGCTAAATAATATTTTTTTGTGATTCCATTATGGTATAAAGTTGTTTTAGACTTGCTTTTGCAGAATAAAACTCTGCCTTTTGTGAAGCATATTGTGTCATACGTGAGAAACTAGAAGTCTCAAGAATAGTGGTAATGTCAATAACTTACAAAATGGTACTAAATTGGTATCATGTGTTTAATGGTGCTGAAGAATATATGAGTGTTCATGGTGTATGGAATAACATAACGTCATTATGTCATGTTACACATTTATATCATACACGCTACCATAAGTTGTATGTACCTAGAAAGATTCCTTCTACTCTGGTGATAAATACGTGACCTCTCAGTTATTACCAGAAACAAAGTGCAACATCTTGTTCAATACACTTTAAGGACTTGCTCCAACGCACTTCCATTTCAAGATAAAGAGAATAAGAATTTGCTTATTGGTGTTAGATATAAGAGCATATTCCAAATTGAGTGCAATTTTGCAGTGTAAAGTGTATGGACTTTTGGTTGTATTTTTCTCAATTGTGTTTGTTGAAAACTTTTTTGATGCAGGTTTTCTTGAATCTCTTTGGAGGGACATTGATATGAACAGGCTCCATCATGACCCTAATGACGATTTGAATCTTGTGATTATATCTCATGGTCTAGCTAGTCGTGTCTTTCTGATGAAATGGTTCAAGTGGACAGTTGAGCAATTTGAGTATCTAAGCAATTTAGGAAATTGTGGATTTCGAGTTATACAATTAGGGCTTGGTGGTGAATATAGCTTAGCAGTCCACCATACTGAAGAAGAGATGCTGGAATGGGGACTATCCCCTGAAATGATTTCAGACCAAAAATGGCGAGCGCATGCTAGCAGGAGTTCATGGAAGGACAAATGCTCTTGGTACCTTGATGCTTTCTTTGACCATTTAGCTAATTCAGATGAGGATGATTATGATGAAGTGAAATCAGACTTTTCTGACTAGTTTAGTGATGTTTTTGGTGCATTACTTGCATTGTGTAGTTTGATGAGTAATGAATTTGGTTATTGACGGTGGTAGTTATAGATCCATTCAGACTTTCATGTGGTACTCCACTTTTGGGGGCTCAAAGCATTTGATTTTGTTGCATTCAATACCAAAAATATGATGGCTCACGAGTAAGACCACTAAAACATATGTTTAGGCTTCCTAGAGTCGAAAACTCTTAAAACTTTGTTATTATTATATGATAATTATTCATTAATATGTTTATAGATTTGTATACGAAAAGTCAGTATCGTATGTCTTATTGTACAACTTGAGAAATGTTTTTTCAATATAATAAAATGTTAGTCATTTGTTACAATACAATTACATTGATTCTTGTTGTCAAACATCTTATTGATAAAGATTTAAGTAGTTTAATTGAAAGTTCTAAGATATTTACACTGTTATTTAATTAAAAATTAACAAAATGATTTTTTAATTTTTTTTATTTCTAATGTCATTGATTATATAAGGAACGAATGAACTTTATTGAACTTAATTAACCCAACTTGTTATAGACTCTGTTTTTTTTTTTGTTTGGGACTTTTACTATCCTTATAGATGGTCCTTAAAACGTTTTGGAAGACAGTTTTGAAAGATTTTCAAAAGAAGGATGCAAAGGAGGCACAAAGCACAAACAGAGGCCAAGTTCTCTAGGATTTACTTCTTTATCTATGTAGTTAGTTTATTTCTTGTTCGTACATTGAATTCTAACTTGTGTAATAAGATTGTGAGAAAATATAAGTTCTATTTCTAGAGTTACAACTATAGTATGAAAATCATATTCTAGTTATCAATTGTTATTGCAGATTCCATCATATATGTTTTGTTCTCTTAATCTTATACCTGACTGTTAATTTGTTGCGTAGTCACTAATAGGATAAACGGATAATTTGTGGTAGAACTTGACACAAAAAAACTGGTAATAGAATGTAGGTTAAGGGAAGTAGGGGTTCATTTGCGGATAGATTAGCAGCTACGACAGAAGTGTGGCTAGTTTGACCTGCTCGGATCAAGTACAAGAAGATATATAAATGCAGTCAAAGAGGTTTACTAAATCCCTACTCAACGATGTAGATGTGAGGCAAATTAAGGTAGGTGATTATACAACTCGAAATACCATGACAATTTTATCAATATTGTGATTCATAATTTGGTAGATATTATAAAACATGCTTAACAATGAAAACTATATATGATGGAATTACGCAAATGCCATAAACCTAGGTTTTATCTTCTAAATTTGGATCATGATGATACCTACTATAATTGTCTAGTAGGCAAGCAAAAACTCAAGACAAAGAAAGGAACAACACTAAACATACAATAAGAAAGACTATAGATAACTAAGCGCAAGCAACAATAAGTTGAAAATGGGCCCGCATAATATATACAAAATCATACACACTACTAAAAAATTGTCAAAAAACGACGGCCAAAAGCGACGGACTGCGTCGCTTTTTTGGTCAAAATCGACGGAAAAGTGACGCAGTCACCTCCGTCGCTTTTTAGCTCGATGCTTTTCAAACAGCGTCGCTTTTCAAAACGCAACGGACAACGTCGCTTTTCAAAAAGCGACGGACAGCGTCTCATTTTTACTTTTTTTTTTTTTGAATTTTGACCCAGAAAAGCGATGAACTAAACCACGTTGTCCGTCACTTTTTCTGCAATATTATTGACAGCAGCAACTGGCAGTTTCTACTGCCCACCTGCAAATGCAATTCAATTCAATTCTACACTATTCAGCCCAATCAAACACACACAATTATAAACAATCTAAACAAAACATAAAACAACAAACTTAAAATAACATTCAAAA